>JAQGAB010000080.1:0-48951 GCA_034696565.1 Isotomurus graminis
CAAGGCACACACTCATTAGTCCGCGTCTCATCATCCATTTACCCTGCAAGTCTTGTCGTTTTGGACACACTACACTTTATTTCTTTACTTGTTCCTAATCATTATAATAACTCACACGTAATAATACTCACAGAGAGATTTCGTCCTGGCAGCATATCAGTAGTTTGAGGTTTAATTCTACTCCTAGCTTTGTGCACTCCACCTCATGTCTTTCTCTATGTAAATGTTGTTATTATCCCTATTGCTTTGCCTGGAGCTCATGAGATGACTTGCTCAAGGCACAGATGAAGGGTCACTTGACTCACTCCTTGTTTACAAAATAAGTTAACATCTCTCAAAGGGAACTGTTAATAATATGACTTTCATTATTGCTTTCAAGAAACCTAATACTTTTTAATTCATTGCGTGTAAAAGGTTTTCTGAGCAGAGGCCATGAAATACACTTGAATCACTTTACACTCACAATATACGGATCTCTTTGCATCTCATTTTCTTCATGTGATCGTAGTCTTTGTTTTTACTTTGGCTGGAGTAATAATAAACTTTCTTTAGTAGATCTCTTATTGTGACACGTGCATTGACTTTTGAGCATTCGCTTGATTTACATTAAGGGTTGATAAAGAAAAGATTTTTTGTCGAGGCACAAGTTGCATTAAAGTCTGTGGGAGTCTTGCCATCCTCTCCTTGCGGATATTTGATGTGTTTGTGTGTGTGTTTTTCCTGATTGCTGATTTACACTATGCTGAACAATGAAATGTTTAATATGTGTAAAGTATTCTTATCCTGTTTTGATGTAATAAATGTCAATCTTTGCTTTTGGGTACTTAGTGCGGTGATGATGGTGGTGGTTTTCATGGATCTTTGAGTATCTAACTGAGCATTAAATCAGAGAGAGAAATTGAGAAGATTCTACACATCTTAGTCATTGTGTGTATGCGTATCCTTATATGTGTGTTTGGAAACGGTACGTTAGTACGGGTATGATGAAGTACGACTGGAGCAAAAGACACATTTAACGACTATGTATGAAAGTGATTAGCATACCCATTAGGATGCTTAGTGCTCTTATCAAGCTTATAGTAGACTGGAAAACAAAAAGTAATAAACCAAAATATCATACAATAAAAACTTCATCCATCCACTTGAGTTTACATCGGGCTGCTCTCATCTCCAGTGATTGACACGTATCACGCTTCTCACTAATGACTTTTCGTAAAACTAATCAATTCCTACTAATCACTTATATCGTTGCTGTTATTTATTTTGCTCCTGCGAGAAAAATGTCAAGAGTAATCTTACATTCCTCCCAACATTTAAATATATTCTGTGTGCAAGACTTTATGACTCTTGTGATAAGATGTGATACGTTAATGCAACTTTCGAGTGATCACACAAGAAGCTAAAAAGTCACTCGGATGAATTCAACTCAGGATTAGTGAACAAGTCTATGAAAACACGAGCGATTGTGGATTTTCAAGGAGACACAATTGCAAGATTTAGAGTTGACATTTATGATATATACTACACAACCACACATATATTGGCTGCCTTTATCTGGGTCACTTTTTGTATTCGTGATATCGTACATGGAGCCATGTCGTGAGAGCTTTCCAGCCAGCACGTGTCCGGATTGTATGAATATTCCTTGACTTCACAGTAAACTTTTGTTACTCCTGGAGCTTTTTAACTGAGAGCATTCAGTAACTAAAAGCTAATTTAGAGCAAACACTAATGCGAAACATAGTATAGAAAAGATGGCAACACGGTTGACAAGCTTGAATAAAAAAATAACGATGATGGATAATGACGATTGCATCTTTGCAAGACTAGTTTGTTAGTAGAACAAGATATGGTAATGAAATTAGATCATAATTAAAATTAAATCTCAATCAAGAACTGTCTAAGCGGGCAAAAACAGAGTGAGTGGTTAATAAAATCAGTAATAGTAAAGGATGATGACTTAGATGATCTTGTAAACTTTACATAAAGCAAAAGCATCATGCTGAGATGAGCCCAAGTGTCTAACAGAACCATCTGTAATAAAAGTGACTTTTGCCATTCCCTGACGCGTCGTCATCTCATTTCGTATGTTTGTCTGATACTTTCATTATATTTACAAGTATTACAACATCCCATTTGTACTAGGAGAAAGCCCACATCCTCCTTCATTGGTGCTTGAAGTGCTTACTAGAGTGAGGATTTGCATTAGTACATCATTAATTACACACGGAGGCTGTTGTCATTCCAAATATAATGCAATGTAAAATAAATTCAAACTCCAGGTTGGCACAGTCGGAGGCAAAAGTTGTTCCTTGTTTCCCATCCTTGTAATTTGGTAATTCTATAGCATCTCAAAAAACAATAATGATAGAAATTATAGATGCACAGGGACGTTAGAAAGCTGAGACACAAAAGCCCCTTTCACGAGTTGGTAATGCAGGTAGCCCAAAAGTTATTGTTTCTTAAACTCCATCCAACACAGTTAGTGAAGTTGGCCACAATGTCCAAAATAATAATATATTATTCTTTACCTATGGCCATTAAGCTACTTGCTTTTACACATCGCTCATACATAAATAATCCATCTAATCTCTTCTCTCTCGCAGCAGTAGAAAAAATTAAAGTCCGTGTGGTGAGGTGACTTGACTTCTCTCATGATTTTTTATTTCTCGTCCCAGGAGCTACTTTATTTTATCAGTCATTCAGTTTCGACTTAAGAGTAGACGATGTATACTTTCATTGCCAAGTGCCCTGCTGCAAGTCTACAGACACAAATCTTGGGCACAAAAACAAACCTACTATTGTTATCGTATATAGCGAAAGAAAGTCTTAAACCAAAGTGCAGCGTGGTAGAGAGATAGAGGATGGGACGAGGCTAACAACAATGGACAGATTTGGTTGAATAGACATTTACATTTGATGATGAAGCACAGTGCAAAGCACAAGCATGATGTTTAAACCCCTGTTAAGTATCATTCAAACTGAGGAAAGGGAAGTTGTAGGAGTAGACAAGCAGAAGGTTAGCTTGGACAGGTGAGCAAAAAACTTCCGGGCAATTTATTAACCACCACCACCACCTTTACTATTACTACTTACTACTACAACTAGTTTTATTTACGTTCAATGCTCTCGAGTAACATTGAACTGGACCTGGATTTTGTGTCCGGATGGATGGACACAGGGAAATGATTACTTGCTTACACTATAATGGGCTAGAGAGGTGGTAGTGGTGCAACAAGTGTAAAATATACAAATCACGGAGAGATGGAAAGAGCAAACTGCATCCCTTCATGGAAATCAGTGTCTACTTAGCTCATACTAAACCTCAAGTCTATCTCTTGTTTTAGTCACAAAAAATACATCTATTCTAATACATAAAATTATATGAAACAACCAAACTATAAATGACCAGTTTGTTTCTTTCGTATTGTTATTGCAGACTTTGTAGACTCTTGTTTATCTTTAAGATGTTAATGGGATCAGGATTGATTTTGAATGTTGCATTGAACTTCTTTTTTGTTGCTTATCGTCATAACCATCATCCTCAAATGTGTTGTTGCCACTAAGAAATACTGACTTCATTTCATCTTGATTACTTATTGAAATATTGAAATTCGATGAGGATTTGTTTCTTTCCTGAGTTGCCTCCAGCCTCTTATTGCCAGCGAGCGAGTAAAAAAATTCGTTTAATCTGATATGCATATACAGCATTACGTCTCTTTCCTTTTACACACTTTCAAAAGTGTCTAAACTTTCACCTAGTTAACCCAATGCATCAATCAAATTACGCTTTGAAAGCTTTTGAGACTTTGATTGCTTAAACAAGTGTTTTTCTTGTTAGTGAAATTTCATATTCTTAGGCTAAGAAGCTTCCACTGAAAATGAAAAACGTTTCTTTAAGAGACGACATAAAAATTCAATAAGACGGGGAGGCTAAGAATTATGCCGTGAAGAGGAACTCTACTGGAAGTTAAAAGTTAGAAGGGTGCACCGGGTGTTGTGTGCATTCTCAGTGCACAACTACCCTTCTTCGGAACCGGAGATAAAACCGGGTTAAACTATTTTTTCTTTCTCAAGATTCACCCTTCTTTTGAAAAACACATGTTGTAAAGAAGACTCATAAGAGTTTGTAGAAACACATGGTTTTGAAGTGGTTGTGCAGGTTGTTACTCCATCCCCAGACTGGAGAGCTAATTTTACCCCTCGTTGTAAAACAAGAGAGACAGAGAGAGTCAGGAAAAAAATCTCAGTTTGGGAAGTAAAACTAGAAAAAAAAGATTTGTTGGAAGTAAGAAAAGTGGGAGTAGGAAGGAAGGATGGATTGGATTTAAACCAGAAATGAAACTGGTGGTTGTGTGTTGTGTGTAGCCATATGAGATTTATTTGAAACCATGAAAGGGATCTTTTTGTTCTGGGAGAAGGTGCAATATGTGGCTTTAAGACGCGATCATCATCTTCCCTCTGTTGATATGATTTACACATCATGACAGGATTATTTTTTCAACCTGCTTTTCTAACACTTATGCTTTCTTGCAGAGTTAAACAATTACGGGGCATTATGCATTATGTGGCTGCGTGTGTATAGCAGAGACTTTCCTTAAGAGTAGAATGATGGGGTTGTATTCTAAAATTAACCATAACAAATCTGCCTCTGCCCTCAAGGATCAAATTTACGGAATCATCACTCTCTCTGCAGCTCCCTGGACATGTGTCCGTGCAACTGCAATGAGAGTATAATGTGCAACTTTGGGGTTTGTACAATGTGTGACTTGCAAAGGAGGAAGATCTTTTATTATGCGTATAACGCGTAAATAAAGTGCGTACAACACCCAATTCGAGCCGGCCAGACAGACCAACAGTCTACTAGTTCTACTAAAACAACCCACTCATGTCATTAAATTACAAGAAAAAAGTGGAGATGAAACAGTCCACTGCAAACTACTGCTTACACTGCTTACATGCTTCGTCTGCACTCCATCATTAAGGTCGATGAAATGATGTAGTGTCTTATTTCAATCTTTCTACTCCAAAGGAAAAGATTGTAATTGTACACAAAAGTAACACAGAGAGACAGTTTGATCAAAGATGTAAAACGACTCTCTCGAAGATCATGAAATCATGCTCAACGCTCATCCATTCATTCTACTATTTTGTTTAGAGGACAGCAAGAAAAACTGGACGAAGAAAGTGGTCTTTCTCTCTGCATGAGCCATCAAAGTATATAATCTGGGTATCTGGATAAAATCAAAATCAAGGTTGAAACTTGCATTTCATTGGGATACACACAACTCATTAAATTGCTAGTCAGTTCAGAATAGAAGCATAAAATAAAAAGTGGGAGAAATCCATAAATAAAAACTTGGTTGATGGCCGGTCCGTATAAAAAGTGAAGTAAACTTTAGTAATAATAGTACAAAGCTCTTGGTCTCCTTATTCGTAGGAGAGAGTCTCTGGATAATCCTCGGATAAGGTTCATCTTAGGTCCATTATTAAAATAATAATGATATAATGATGAGATGCAGTTGTGAACGTCGTCCCAGTCGCTCGTCGTGCACACTGTGTCAGACGCATGGACGACCCGAATTAAACATTCAATCTCAGTATATCACGAAAATCATATACTTAAGTCTTAAGTGTGTGTATGGTGTTGTACAAGTCTCTACGTAGAAACTTTAATGGATCCCCCTAAATGCAATACAACCACATTATCATAAAAAGTGTTGGGATGAACAGTCTCTTTTGTACCTTTCTTCCTCACTGACAGTTCCCAGTTAAATCCTTTTTTTCTATCTCGAAGAAAACACTTTTTTTATTCTCTCTCGATCTGGACTTAATGTCTGCTCAAAATGTATAAATGGATGGTCTTTGAAAGCAAATGTAGTAGTAGGAACATGAGAGGCTCTCTGTGTAAGTGTATGCATATACAGCAAAGAATAAGGGACGCTCATCGTGATTTGAGATGATATGATCTCTCTAAGGGACTCTCTCCTCCAATCTGTGCACACACTGACTGACTGCCTCATCCATGATATACGGCCGTAACAAATGGTCATGCAGTTAGTTAGTAAAAGTGAGTTTAAATCTATTACAGAAAGAGAAGAAAAGGGGTACACCAACAACATTAAGAAGCAAAGGCATACAAAAAATTACCCGTTTTTGTGTGTGCAGGTTGAACACCTGTAGATTTCCAAGCAAAGTTGAAGAAGACCAACTACTAACTTTTCTAGTAAGCTGCTCCTCCTCAACTTATTCCTTGCACACATTTCCATTTCTGAGCATCATCTCCTGCTTCGTTTCTACTACTACCGTTTGTTGCAGAGACTTCTCATTGTGTGTTGCGGTAGCTCTAAATGTACAATAATAATTCTGTATAAAGCAACCAACGGACTTTTCCTGCTTTTTTACACTTCTTGATGAGATCGAGGTTCAATGAAATCACGGATCTGGCTCCTGCTAGCTACTCACTTCTTGTTCCTCCCTACTTTGTCATTTATTGCGGATTCAGAAGCTCTCGTGGCTATGCAGTGTGCAGTATACGCAAACACCAGGGAATACTCATCCTGCACCTACGATAGCCGTCTTATTATCTTCCACAAGTAAATACACATATTATGTGATACAGGTGTGTGTTACTTCTAAAACCAATCCTTGACTTTATCCTCATCATTGGTTTGGCTTTGCAGAACGTGCACAATGACATGACATATAATCACTTTCCAAGAGTTGCAGGAAAAAATTAAACCTGATTTAATACTGAAAATAATTACATGCTACCCAAAAGCCAAGGTATAAAATCTAAAGTGGTTATATTGTTTTGGAGAGCTGAGATGGTGATGATGAGTATGGAAATTATGAGCAGTTTAAGTAAAAATTAGAGAAGCCTAATTAACTCGAAACGATCTTCTTTAGGTACTTTACTCCTAGTCTAATTTCAAGGGAGAGTTTAGATTACATATTAGATTACACTTGTTGAGTTGTTCGTCTTTTTCCACCCGTTTCTCATGTCCAGGAGAGAGAGAGAAAGGCTTCTAAAAATTTCTTGAATCAAAGTTGAAAGGGGGAAAAGAAGGAGGAGATGTAGAGAAAAAAATCATCTCATGTCGATTCTATTCTTGACTGGACTCTGTATGAAGGTGATATTAATAATGTCTGAATGGAGCTCATAAATGTAAAAAGCATTAGAGAAGAGAAGGCCTATCTACAAAGTGTATATAGCTTTGTGTAGTGCACTTGAAAGTCTCTAAGGTAGGAAATGAATTGTAGTCACAAAGTCTCATTTATTTCATTTGACTCCTCTCATCTCTTCTGCTCGGATGATCCTTTTGCTCTTCCATGAAAGCATGGGCATGGCAAGCAAGAGTAATAACAACTAAGCCTTCTATAAAAATTAAATATGAGAAATGGAAAGAATAACAAGAAGATCACTGCTCACAACCATTACCACGTCTTCCACCATCATCTCATTTTCTCTATTTTTAAACTGAGAGAGTCAGACTGTCTGACTTGATTTGTCTGTATGGTTTTATGAGTAAATGTATGGACGGATCAATCGGAGTTAGTGTGCACTTTACAACTTATCTCTAGGCTTTTTAATGGCATCATACCATCATCCCAGTGCATTGTATGTGAAATACAATCCCTCCTGGAGAAGAGGAAGCCTACTTTTTAATCATTATCTTTTCCCAGCTCAACCAGTCGTTCTGTCTGTCTGTCTTTAAGACAATATTCGTATCAAATAACGTTTTAAAACAACCAACTTTTTTATTTTACAAGGAGCAATGAATTAAAATGGAATTCTTTAAGACGATATGAGGAGAATAGGAGTGAACGTTCTGCGATCTGAATAACTACTTTAACTTCTTTAATATTGAAAGCTAACGTGTCTTAAAAGCCCGTTCCACACATATCTTCTGATTAAGTGTGCTTATTGACTCATTAAGTAAACACACATATGGTTAACATTGTCCCTCTGAAAGTTTATAAGCTCCTGCAGGGTCAGAAAGGTTGAGATGCGATGATTTGCACTTACTCATTACTTATGTACGTCTTACTTGTGTGTGTAAGTAGAATTTACTCAGATGGGTAGCTACCTAAAACGAACGTAACATTTCCTTTGCACTATAGAAAAAACTATTTGCAATGCAAATGTCAGGGTGAAACAATCTTGCTGTTGCCGAACGTATTTTGTGATTTTATGAAAGTTGGTTTAGTTGGCAGGGAATGAAATGATCGCAGCTGCATCATCAGGTTAAATTATGAAAAACAAGTAGCCTGGGCGTGAGCAAGGACGAAGTGCCAAATGTCAACGAGTTTATGATGCATCCATTCAATTGATAAGAAAAGTATCATCGGAGAACAATACTAGAATTAGATATCTTGTTTTCTAAGAATGACCTCGGAGTGAGAGTCCCGATGTTTTGCGTTGTTCAGTTCAAAATTTTTATTGCTTTCTTATAATCAACTGAATGCGTATTATTATACATTATTTAAAAATTGTAAACATCTTCGTGTGTTAACTTTCATACAGAGTTTTGCTTTTAACTTAATACCATGTCAAAAGTGATTTGTCCAGAACCTTCTATTCATCAATAGGGTTTGTACTCTTTGTTAGAAATGCAACCACTTCAAGCTTATCTTTCAGATGATCCAAAATTCTTTTCTGGAAAGCTATTGTGTTGTGATGCATACAATGTCTTTCATATCTTCGAATTCTATTCCACGGTCTCAATTTTCCGTGAGTTGTTCAATATGCTTTTGTTGAACAAATGGGCAACGCATCCACTTAATGGCACAACCACTTTATACTGTATCCTAACCACTTGTTTACAATAATTATTATTGTAGATGAGTTCCTTTCTGTAGATTTCGTCAAATCATCTCTTGTTAAAACAGTAGCCGAGATTTTAAATCATGATTACGAAACCTAATCAACCTCGGGGCGAATAAGGTAATTATTTGACTCCCTGTCTTTATCATTGTCTGGGACGTACTTAAGACTTTCAGAATGTTTAATTATTTGGACTACTATGCATCTATGAATTTGAAGATTCTAATTGGTGATTAAATTCGTGAATCCGTTGCATAAAACATTTTAGGTTTGTAATTTTTAGAACTCTTTTTTGCAGACATAATCCTTGAACAACATATTGTGCATGAGCTAATTGTGCAAACAAATCAATGTGCAATGGTTCTCATTCTCAACTGCTGACTGTCATAACCATACACAGAATTTTCTTTCGGTTTCGCTCGTCTCCAAAATTAAGTTCGGTATAAATGACCCAGTTAAAATGTTTGCAATGACTAAAAATGAATTTACCACGTCAAAGGGATGTTATCAGTAGAAACTGTAAAGACGGCTAGACAAAAAATATTCAGAATCAAGTGTGAGCGCAGTGAAATTGGTAGTATTTTGTGAAGTCGCAGCTTCCGCGATCTATAGATAAAATAATTTTACATTCGAAATTCCATTGGATCTATCGGGACTCGGGAGCCAGAGAAGTATCGAATTCATTCAGGTGTCTGGCCCAAATTACACTCGATTTTAGGAAAAACAAAATATATGTAGAGTAATGACCCTTTAATCAAGATTGAGATTCGGATCAACACTCACCAAACGAATTTTCTATAAATGCAATTGTAATTCCATACAATTTTAAATTCATTAGTTTTGGAGTTTTCATCATATGCAAATACTCGTACAACTTAGGATATCTTCTGAACATTCGGAGTAAAATGTCACAAACTGACGAATTTCACACGACATGAGTAGAAAATGTTTGAAATAGTTAGCTAGAGAGTTGCATGGATCATTAAGATAACGGTAAAAAATAGAAAAATGCAGGCTCATTTTGTATTGGAAGAATATACCAAGTAATTCTTAATTTCACAATTCTTAAAAGTTCAATTCTGTCATGCAACTACAGTTTCATACGCAACTGCACAATTCTCATATGCCTCGTAACAAGCAAACTACCAGTCTAATAACTCTATAAAACCTAGGAGTGGTCAACTAATCATTGCATTGGGTTCCTCGACCACATTTAGAACAATAATTTTAGTGGTGCACTTCCATTCCGTCATCCTCCGAATGATTTATGACACTCATCTACAAAATACAACCCATCTCTGCATGTGACACGTTGTTGATACTTTTCTGTTACAATCGATGACCCAAAAATCCTCTGCTTATTGTACGCTCTGTGGGTTAAAAGAGAGAAAAGGGATCCATCAAAAATGATCAGAGAGCAGAGTCATGAGTCTATAATTAAAAAGAATTAGTGTAAACCATCAAACGAGAACAAGACAAAACACACAGTAACTCTGCAAAACCAAATAAAAAATCATCTTGTTGTGCTCACACTGCACAGCATGTAGAATTACAAATGAAGTATTGTTTCGAATTGGTCTCATCATCATCCTCATCATCATGCTCAAGTTGAGACCAGTGACTCTGTTACACTCTGTCTGTGCTCTCTGTACTCTATATGATGAAAGCCTGGAGAAGATCACCAGCCACCAACTCCGAGTAGCTCTTTCTATTTTCGCTTTTTGTTTGTATGAAACTAGAGAGAGAGAGTTTGGATGTGTTCATATAGAAAGGATCGAGTGAATCAGCTCAATAGACCAGTTGACAGCTTGGATCCATCATTTTTTTAAAGTTCAAAATATATTACATCATTCGTTCCGGTACAGTTAGCGACGACTTTTGTTCCTCCAAATTATTTTATGTTCACGTCCACCTCTCCCATCCTCCTGGGTAATCCATCAAATGTACTTTTAGGTTTTGATGGTGGATCACTCTGCATGTTTATCTGAAGGCGCAATTCAATTATGTCATTGTTTGCGTTCCCATTCCTGTGTATCAGCAGTTCAGCATTAGTAGTTCTCATGCTTTCCAAGCTCTCAATTCAGCATTGTGTGACGATCTTAAGCAGCATCTTGTAACTCTTCCGTTTAAGTATTCATTCCCTTTGCAACATTTTTTTCTCCAAGTTGAAAAGTGCTTTGACAAGTACTTTTCTCGAGATGGACGAGTGCCATCATCACTGGCTCATTACAAAGAAGAGATATTAATAAGGAAGGTTAGACTCCTGTGTGTATGTGTACATGAGATGAGCTAATAAAACAGCAAATGTGTGTGCAATCTGGATGAGCATGAGTTTTCCCCATGATGAGTTTTTATTCTAAACTAAAAATGCTCTCTCGTCTTGGCTGCAACATTTTTCTCGTACTACCACCACCACTGCTTCGTGGTGTGTGTGTACTTTTGGTTCTTTTCAAGATGACAACTTCTGAACGGTTGTTAAAAGTGGTCTCTCTCACTCAATAGACATTTTACTAGATGGTATTGAAAAGACACTTTTTCTTTACAAAACCAGAGAAGAGTTGTGCAAGAGAGGGTGGATTTCATGGAGGGATTTCCACCACACGGATACGAGTAACCTGTGGGCTTCTCTGCAAACTCAGACGTTTAGACAGAATATAAAGGTCATTCGTATAGAAATGTGAAAGATGTGAACACAGAGAGAACCTACAAAGATCCAAGGAACGGTACATAATAATAATAATCCATTATGCCAACAGAACCTTCCAACTGAAAGTACCTTTTTCTTCTTTATGCTGACCGATCTGAAATCTAAATTCGTTCGATGCTTACTCAAATAAAAGTCTATTTGGAAACGTGATGATGACAAGAGACGAATAAAATGCATGGCTTCTGACACGAATACGATGGTGGTTTTCCTAGTGGGTTTATTCATTGCATTATTTAGGAAAAGAACCTTTGGAACCGATGGAACCTTCACTCTTTCAAATTCAAACTACTCCTACAACAACTCAGCAGAGTGTCTTTCTTTTGTCTGTCTCTTAGAAAAAGATTCTTGATTGAAGTGAGTTTCACTCATTTCAATTCAATTCTGACTTGAGAAAGACTCGGCGAAGCACAAAAAATTCCTTAATACAAATCTCTTCGATCCGAAAAAGATTTTCTTTCCCACATACATTTACTCACATAGTCACACATGATGTATGCGTGTGTGCATTCATACACCCAATATCCCTTCTTCAAAATCACACGGATAGGATTGCACGGTCCCTTTATATCCTGGAGAATGAAAGACTAAAGGATCAACTGGACATTGAAGGATGAAAGTTGTTGATAAATGTAATTTGAAAGAGACCATATGCAACAGTTCATACATTAATGCAGTCCACTATTTCTACATCACTTGGGATAAACTAGTCTGGAAAGCAGCTTTGTACGATTTTTAAAAATAAATTTAAATAATTACTCTCGCTTGCCCAACTCTTTTGTTTGACTTGTGTAATCAAATATGATGAATTGATCCATCTAAGGCTTAAATGAAACACTCCGAATTGTGTATTACAATCATAACAATGCACAATGGTGTTACATACACATAAATACGCAACAGAGGAAATCATTCATCACAGGATGAAGCGAATGTATGGAAAAAATGTGCAAAAATAATGAGGGAACCGGATAGTGTGCAAGAGAACATAACAAGTTTGTATGAAGACGAGTTGAAGGTTTCAGATTAAGCTCAAAGAGTTCAATTCAGTTCAGCACACGGGGTTCCTTTCCACCGTGGAGATCATCAAATGATGCTCCCATCCTTACTTTATTTATACAGAGTACCTCTCGTCTCCTTCCTACTGTGCATTTTAAGCTCAATAAGCAAATAAAATAATCAAAAACAAGACTAACTATCTCAACTGAAACTAAGTACATTGAAGTACATATCTAAATCTAACATTGTTAGGAAATTGTTTTTGCATTTTTAATTGAAACAAAACAAGTGAATCCACCATGCATTTCGTGTAATTTTGAAAGATCACTGCACAAAATGCAAAACGGTAAGATTGTACATCTCCGAGGTGGATTCGAACCTGAATCATATTGTAAAACGTACGCGGCGGACGACAAGTCGCCACCGATTACGCTCTTAAAAGACTTGGCATTTAAAGTGTTAGTTATTCAGCCATGATTTATAATAACATATGAGTATTGTAACACAGTAGAGCTCAGGGAATAATTTCATACATTCTCAGTCTCCTATTACACATCATCATAACAATAATAAAAATCTTCCACCACCATCACCATCCCAAACCACTATTAACCCTTGTACGTCTCCCAACTGGCATAAAAGACAAGCTCTGCATAAAAGTTCATCTTGCTTGACCACTGCAGTTAGCTTTTTTACTTCCACCGTGTAGAGTCCCACCTTCTTCTTCATACAAAGGCCCTTCCTTTCATTTAAGGATAAAAATACGGAACCTTTTTTACCTTTCCACTCCGGTAAATAAACTGTATATTATAAAATGCACTCTGCGAATCGGCTGAGGCAACAGCGAAATACGATCTGAATAAATGAATGCATACACATGGTAAGTAAGAGATCCTATCAATCCAACGCACAGAATCCGTAGGATCTCAGTTTTTCTCTAAAAATTAAGCCCCAGCAGGAGTTTTTAAGCGAGAATACTTTTTAAATCCACGTAAATCTCCACCTATATTATACCTGTCTGTATGTACATATTAGTATTTGGTAATTTGTTTTGTTTTATACTCTCCTCCTCATTGTCCGAGGTGGATCAGTTCACATCAAGTGATGAGGATAATGATAGTGTGCCCTACCCTCTCTCCCTTCCATACACACGTTTAGCTTTAGCAGCATAAAACACTAGAAGATCCGTACATATAAAAGTACCTCTTAGCTACCACCATTATTATTATTATCACTACTTTTACTCAACTCTAGGTTTTACCTATTCGAAGAAAAAAGCTGTAGGATTTTAAGATCAACCTGAAGAGTATATAGCATTGTGGTGGTGAGTCAGAAAGTGCATGAATTGCAATGAACCCTCGAGAGTCTCTGTGAGGATGCTCAGGTGTTCTATTTGCTTTTATTGTGCTCTCTCTCTTCATTCTATGAACCTTTTTCCCCATCATTTCATTATTGTATTATTAGTCAGTCCATACATCCGAGGAGAATAATGGTTGTGGTGTTAAGGGTAAGCAGACAGGCAGGTAGAGAGAGAGAGAGAGAGATGACTAACAACAAGTAAGTGTGTGATGCAAGTCATCTCGCTTCGGGCAAGACTCTCAGAAGAACCAAACACCCTCAACGGATGATGATGTGATGTGTGATGGGTGTGTAAAGTGCACACACAGTGTATATATATTCCTACCTGAACACAAATCTCATTTTCTTCCTATTCCTTCAACACAAACTTCATCTTCAATCCAACAACCAGCTTGGAGACTTGCCTTGCCATGATGTACTCTTTACCCTTCTTCCTATATGATACCCTGGCCTTGTTCATCATCAACTTGTTCTTTTAAAAGACTTGCATATTACTACGTCTTTGCAAACACACATCCATGTAAATGTATTGCTCTCTTCTCTTTATTATCTTCAGAAGAGATTCAATTTCTTACTATAGAGAGGTGTATGTATACACATACATACACATACACACGAGAGAGAGCTAATAGCCTATGCATTGAAAGCTTAATCTGGAAAAGGAGACCCCAGTGTGCATCATCATCTCTCCTCGTTGCTTTACTCTCCTATCCTACAACTTGCTTTACTTTTCCTTTAAAGAATAAAGCACCAGCCATGTTATGCTATACTTTTCCGAGAACAAGTCTTTACTCGATCGTCTTAACTCTCAACTAACATCACTATCAACATCCTCATCTGTCTATTCACGGAAAGGACGGGTACTAAATAACTGGTGGTTCATGTGTAGAAGAAGTAGTAGGCAGTAGTAGGAGGAAGAATACGAGGTACTCCTGCCTGTAATTTATTCATGCCCCATAGGATTATTTGGATTCATAGAAACTATTTTATGCAGAAAAGGATTCAATTGATATTGTTAAATTGTACTCATGTGTTATGAAGAGACTTTGGGTTCGAAGAATACATTTGGGGATTTGATTTAAAGGTGAGGAACGGATTATAAACTAGCAGATTATTAGTGTTAACATATTCAAGGACAGGAGACAGTGTGAGACTTTATTTCTGATACCCATTGTTCACTTTTTAAAGAGATTTCACTCTCCCGAGACTTAAATATCCCTGGGTAGGATAATAAAGGCAGTGTAAGCAATAAACGTAAAACAATTAACCTCGAGCAATCTTTATCGTCACGTCAAGTGCAAGGTAGAAGAAAGTGATTGGTGTGCAGACGTAGTAGTAATAGCCAACACTCCTGGCCGTTGTTTTAGTACGAAGAGAGACAGGATTTTTGAAGGGAAGATCACGACACAATCATCATCTTCACAATAATAATAGTTGCTCCTAATGGTAGAAAAGAGAGCTCAAGACAAGTAGCTGGATTGCATTAAAAGGGAGTTTTTTATATCAAAAATCATTACAGGCAGATAGAAACACTTCTCTGGATTTGTGTGGATAGAGAGAAGCCATAGGAGAGAGAGAGAGAGAGTTGCAACAAGCCAGGAGTCTGTATACTTCCACATTGGAGTATATTATGAAATAGTAGTTGTGTGAAGAATAGTTAGTAAGTAGAGTGGTTTGGATCATCTCATCCTCCTGTTGTATGCATTGTATGTTGTATAATCATACGAGAAACGAAGGATGATCATCCAAAATACAACCAAACCACTACTACTACAACTTCCACCACCACCAGCAGTGGTACAAGTTGTACTCTTCTCTACTTTTTGAAGTAGTATGGAACAAAACAGGCGAAGGAAAGCAATCTCAGCTCAACCTCAGAACCCAACGGATCTCCCTTCTACAAATCTTAAGCATTTCGCTTCTTCAACACACGTTGCAGATATACACAAACTAAAGTTATAGAGCAGAAGCACAACAACCACTCTTTTCATTAATCCCCCCAATCAATCATATCTAATTGCAAAGATACTTGTTCGCATCACGAATCACGACGATCATCATATCGCGTACATAATCCGGTTATCCTCTTTCAGAGCCAACTAACACTCTCATTACTTTATTAATTATTGCGCTCACTGGATCAAACACACGAAGTGATATTAAGTCGTGAAATAGATTCTCAATTTGATCAATCAATCTGTCTAGCAAATCCCAGTAGCTAAACAAGTCTCACGAAACTGTAGAGGAGACTTGGAAAGACTGATGAGCTGAGAACACGAGAAGAAAGCAGGGAGACTCTATTGAGTAGTAGGAAGAGGTTGAGCACAATTCTCAGAAAACTTTTACCTCTGCCAAGTGTGAAATAAGGAATAATAAAGCTATTAAGGACCTTTGTAATCTCCATATACACTTATTGTGATAAACTTTAAAAGACTGCAAGATAAAGAGTGGTTTACACACACGACAGAGTGATACACACACTTCGGATATCTTCAGACATTATTATCTCTCTCATTCTCTCATTTCAATACGTCAAAGCACAAAGTGTGATACTGAAGGACAATCAAAGCAGTAAAACAACTTCCAAAGATATTTCGGATGCATGGACGGACCAACGGAGCAATCTGGTCTGATAAAACCTAATCACGAGAAAGAAATAAGAATCTCTTCATCATCATCATCGTCGTTATTACAATCACCAGCAACCACAAATATTTCTAATCACTCACCCACAAGCAGTACGCAAAAAGGTCGTGTATTTGTCAAGAGTCTGTGTTTGATGTTGTTCAGACCTATGCTAACAACAAGAGGAACATGTCCCAGTAATTCTGACGATGAGGATAAGCTCTTACCTGCCTCATCATCATCATCAGCAGCAGCAGCAACAAAGGTTGACGACCAATATCTACATTGACTTGTAGATAAGCTTGACAGGAGACGCTCATCTCAGAAAAGTAAGTCGCTTTTACTATTCTCAATAATTCTTTAATTCATAAAAGTCAAGACGGAATGAGTGTTGACTTGTATGAGACGCAGACAGACTCCTCTTAAAGAGCTTTTAAGGATTGTGATTCACACAATGCCAACTTTACAAGGCAGTGAATATTTTCCTCTTTTATTTAGTCGCACAATGGAATAGATAAAATACCTTTAAAATGGAAATCAGTGCTCCAAAACACTTTTGGTCTCCTGTTGGCCTCGCTTCTATTCAAAATTCACATCCGCTGTAGACACACACAGTCATTTAATTATGAATCAGATCTTGAGCCTTTTGTTTGACAAGCTTAAACTTGGTCGGAATGTCTTTAGAAAATATATTGATCTGAATTTCTGAATGTAGTTTGGTGTGTGTGTTGGTAGCTGGATGGAAATGTGAGGAGGATGTAATCGTCAATTGACAATTCCAAGTATGAAAGACAGATGATATGATTGAGAAGTTTTGCTTTCCATGAGGTTTTATTGGTGGACAGATATTTGTAATTTGAATCAAAAGTTATTTACTTGTGAGATAAGAGCTAATCTTAGAGTATTAAAAGGAAAGAGGATAAGAGAAAGAGAGTATAGGTACGAGGGTTATATCATAATTCTATTGAGAGAGACAGACATTCTCGTTTCTTTTCTTGGACGTCATGATAACTTCCTATCCATGCTAAATGACTCTCGTCGATCCTCCTGTCGATATTTATTCCTCCTGGGCTTATCTTGGTCTTTTATATGTCTTACTCAGCTCTCGTCTTGTCCTGCTTCTTTGATAAGGAGGCTTCCCAATGAAGATGGAGTGGGAAGGCGATGAGACTGCCGAGGCAGTCGTTTCAGCAGTTGGTTCTTCATCATCCTCGACTACCAAAGCCATTTGCCTTAGTTCCTCATCCCCACAACAATCTTCAGTCTCATTTAAATCATCATCAAGTTTTAAAAGCTCTAAAGAAGAAGTTGTTGGACCAGAAGTCGCAGTAGCGAATAAAGAAGGAGGGCAATATAATCACCATCATTCGCGAATTTCCTTCGAGGAGTTGCCTACTGATCTCAGTAACCCGAAGAATCACAAGAAGAAGAACAAACCTATACCACCGCCACTTGATCTCAGCATTGGAGCTACTAACAACACTACCACAAACAATCATCAAGAGAGCTTTCATCAACCTCCACCTAGACAACCGTCTTCATCTCACAATCACAACAATTGCAGCAGCAGCAGTAGCAGCAACAGTGGATCGCCCAAGTTCACTCAATCAGACAAGAACCTTCCACTCCGGAAACGGTGAGCTTTCTCCCATTTTCATACCATTTCATACGCTCATAATTACTCATCAATTGACCCTCATGCATGCAGCCTCTTCTGATCACCTCGTTACAATACCATTTTGATGAGCAACCCTTTCCCGGTGACTCACAACTACCTCACAATCGTTACTTAACTTAGTCTCTGCAAGAATCATATTAATTATCCGTTTAAAATGTATCTCTGCCTCACATCTCCTAGCGCAGTGTTATTATTACACAGAGCAATTGCACAAATTCCGTGAATCCTATCTGATCTCTCCTAATCACACGAGAGGTAGGTAAGTTCCTTGCGAGAGCTTCAAGGTTCGCTACATTCATCCTGGCAGCATTTCATATTGTGCGTGTTTTTCCTTCATAATGTGATGATCCATCCAGGCCAAGTTATTATTATGTTGCGCATTCATCTCAGCTATTATCATCAGGGTGAAGCATTCCTCGAATAGAATATTTAGTGAATCAAGAGGAAGTGAGTGTGACCGAGAGCTTAAATAAAGTAAGACTTGCTTTGATTTCATAGCTGGCATAGCTGGTCTCCCGTCCCAATGAACGGTCAAGAGGACTCTTCGAATACCTCTTCATCGCCATCCTGTCTCCCTCTCTACCCTCCCGACCATCATTCCAAGCAGACAGGTTTGACAGGTGTAGAGGAAACTGCTACATCTCAGCAGACATATATGAACCACCACCATCACCACCACACCCACCACCTCCCCACCTACTCCTCCTCTCCTGGTCACCACCACCATCCTCCCCAATATACACCCAGGACTCCATCCTCCACCACATGGCAAGTCCTCGACTTCCACGCACTAGCTACTCCCACAAGTGCCGGGGGAAGTGGGAGCAACCCTCCAAATGGACTCCAGAGATTGAGTCTTCCTCCGTCAAATGGAAATGGTCATTCTGACAGTCTCCACACCCCCACTGCTTTCTTCACCCCTAATGAACCATCTCCTAAGTTTATGAACTCCCCTGTGTTTTCCTACTCAAACCCTGATACATCTTTGTACCAAGGGCCATTCAGTCCTGTAAGGGCCTCATCCCTGTACCCTCCTCCTTCCAGTCCATTTACTAATCTCAGTCTCAACTCCCCATTACACACACCTCAGACTCCAATCACTGGGGGTGGTGGTGGAGCCAACGGCACCGGAGGTGGAGGAGTACCAGGAAACACCGGAGGAATTCCTCTATCAGCCACAGCTTGTTTTAACATCGTACCCTCAACCCTCCTGAGTCCTGCACCGTCTCAAGCCTCCACAAACTCTCTCAGCTACGAAGATCTTCATGAAAAGTCTCTCAACTTCTTTGCCCCGGCTTGGAGCATTTTCATGACCGGAACTAAAGTGAGATTCGTTTCTGGAATGAACTCCATGGATTGGTACCTCGTGGACTTTCTCGCTCAGTCAGGAGAGTCATTGGGTCTGAAGGGAGAATACGCTCCACACGGACTTGAAGTTCGGAAGGTGAGAAAAATGGAAATTTCATTAAACTAGTTCTTTTCTATTGATGGGATTGCATGTTAAAATGTTAAAGATGAATGTCTGGTTCAAGTCACACAGCATATTTCTTACCAATACAACTTACTACTTAGGGTACATTGACTTGTTTTTAATGAATTCAAATATCTAGGTCTCTCTTTTGAGTCTGTGTCTCGATGTTATGTATTTTTTATTACAACATCCTCTCTGCTCTGATATCACGAGAAGGATGAGAAGAATGATCATCATCAGGACGATTGAGACAGGATCAAAGAGAGAGAGAGACCAGATTGACTCTTGAACTACTTTTCTATTCCAGTCCTTCATTTCTCTCTATCTCTCTCCTTGTCTGTCTCACATTTTACGTTCATACAAAACTCACACATCTTTTGTTTCCTCCTTCATCACACACACACACACACACATTTGTTGGACTTGAGACTACCGTGTGTATATCATGTCGTTTAAAAAAGCTAATCCACTGTTAATCACAATGTTGTGGATACATTTCAATCCGTACAAAACAGATTGCTTAGATTTAAGACGGGTGATTATAAATCTTGGGGAAGGATAAATAAGATGATATATTTTGATGGTTGTTACAGTTTGTTAAGACGAGCTCACCCAAGGAAAGGATTCGAGTGACCTTTTGCCCTGTGGCTGCTCCAAATCACCCACAAGTCGAGATTGACTGCGAGCCTGGACATCCATTTATGGTTGATAAGAAGGGTATGCAAGACCTTTAGACTTTTGCCATACTTGCGTTTCATGAGGAAAACATGTCAGTTCAGCTTTGCATGAGTCTACATACTTAATTGCTTTGAAATCCGGCTTAATTAGCATTCCCATCTTTATGCTGAGCTGGATGAGAGTCGACCTCGCAGACTTTCTGGCTTCACAGTTGATTGCTGGTCTCAATTTGCCCTAGATTATGCTTAAGGATGCGAGATATCATTTAAGCCTTGCTCAACTTCATTCATCCTTTCGATTACAGGTTGGTGTGCCTTGAAGCCAGAAATTTTCCAAGAGATCTACGGCACCCAATGTCAGCCCTTAGAATGTGGAGATATCTGCTTGAGTCTGGGTGCTTCAAGAAGTCCAAGCATTTTTATGCAACACCAGCAGCAACATTTGCCTCATCTGCACCACACGTCTTCATCAGTCTCAAATGCAACTGGGAATGCACCCAATGTTTTATCTCTGACTGTTATGGCAAATGGGTCCCACCATGGACTCAACCACCACCAACTCAACGGCTCAAATGGCATCAGCATTAAAATGGAAACGATGGAGGAGAAGATGGTTCCTATTTCAATACTTCCTCAGAACCATCAGCATCATCATCATAATATTCATCATCTCCAATCGATGCCAAATAGTCCAAATAACAATAATAATAATAACAACAACAACAATAACAACTCCAAAAAAGGAACTTTCGTGAGTCCAATTGCTCTGCAAAAGAACTCATCGAACACTGCCAGTAACAAGAAACTCAAGAGACTCGCATCCGATATTAAATTCCAGCCTGGAAATGCCGGGTCAGGTGGTGGAATCGGGAATCCTAACAACACGAATGGAGTTATACAACCTCCTGCTGAAAAAGTCAAAGGTCGAAGGCCAATGAATGCGTTCCTACTTTTTGCCAAGGACAAGAGACCTGAACTCATTCAAATGTATCCAGGAAAAGACAATAGGTAAGTTTAATGAGGATTCAGTTTCATGGTTTCATGTGTGCTTTTTCCTAAAAAGTTTCACTTCATCCAACACCAAAATCCATTCTTACATACAGCTAACATCCTTTTGGTTATTACAGGTCAATAAGTGTTCTTCTTGGAGAAGCTTGGCAATCGCTGGCCCCAGTTGAACGAGAAAAGTACGCTTTGAATGCGAAAGCCCGTGCCGAAGAGCAAAAGCGGATTCACCCTGACTGCTGGAAACGCAAGCGATCACAATCAACCAACTCTCAATGATGGCTGCGTTTTCTAAATGACGAAAATTTCTTTTGTAAGATCTCGAACGTACTCCTAAACCCAGTGTAGCTTAGCTAATTTGTACAAGTTAAGAACAAGATGAACTTAGAAGAGGTGGAACACACGCTTTTGTACATGTATCATATTATATGTACGTATGTAAGCTAATTAATTATTCATTGTAGAAGTTTTACGAGTAGTAGACTGCGTTATTAGATAAATTATAGCTCATAAGACTTTCAGTGGCTGCAATGATTTAACATTGTGACTAAAATTTAGATCTGAGAGATTCCTGTGTCAGTGAATGTTAATGCACAAAGTGTCTTCCATTACTGAAGCTTCGATTAAGTCTAAAAGTGAGCTTTTGAAACGAAGTGCTCCTTCAATAATTTGTATTTACATACACACAAACGAAGCTAGTAGAACTATATATATTTATTAGACGTAAGCAATTAAGAATGCCATGCATTATTGCACTACCAAATACAGGACAATCATTACTTTAAAGTAATTGAATGGCTAGTTTATATCAATGATGTCTAAGAAATCTAAGAATCATTGTATTTTTTAAAAATACAGTGGTTTTAATGGAAGAAGAAAGATCTAAATTTTATAAACCTTGGAAAATTACAATAATAATAATGCAATGCAGGGTCACACATATTACATATTATAGAGTGTATAATGAAAATGCAAGCCTTTTGTCCATTCTCTGTCTTTGTTCCTTCTAGTTCCTCACTCTAGACTATAAAACAGATCTAAATGAGTCGATAGCAACTATCAAACTGTCTTGAATAGTAATCGTGATATTATAGAAATGTTTCTCTGTGACATTACATTTTGTGTCTGACGTAAACGAAGTGTGGAGACAATCTCTGAAACAAAATGCTTTAAGACATTTCAGAAGTCTTTCATTATCTGAGATTTGCAAGTGATGCTACATGTGAAATGCGAAGAAACTCTCTTATATATTGTATATTCAGCTTAAAGAAAACCCTTATGTAGTAATTCATTCTGCACATTTGAATTCTTGTCGAGTTTAGCAATGGATCTCGTATAATATGATTTGTTGGACGTGTCAGGGTTCTATAAAATTCAAATTTGCAAAACGAGAACAATACTTCAAATCGATTCCAGTGAATTGTAAAATTATTTAAGTATTCTTAGATAGATATTTATAACTTATTTAAATTGATGGACCAAGAATCATAGAAATATTTTTAGTCTAGCAATCTTTATGTCGATCGACCTTGTGAAGTACGTTTAAAAAGAATGATGAGACAATGTGGATCTCATGTGTCAATGTCTTTCATGAATTATATTTATAACGAATATAGTGGTGATGTTCTATAAAGAGAATTTCTACAAAACTATCTAATTTTGGTAATCCTTCATTCTTTAAAATAGCATCGTTGATCGTATTTAAACTTTAAGATAATTTGTATTGGAATCTAAAACTTGAGTGGAATTGTTTAAGAATTAATCCATAAAGTAAGTTAATTTTTTAAAATCCCGTTGACTGTATAAGATTTACGTGTTAAATTGTACTTAAAATTGTACACCATTTTTCTACACATGTTTATAAATATGAAGAAGGGAACAATGACGTGAGCTGTGCGGAAGCAGGTTGAGTGACTCATCTCAATTGGACTAAAATGTTAATTTTACATTGCTACATGATAGCTACTTGCACAGAACTCACAAACTATTAAAGGTTCTTAGTGGACGGTATACGAGGCACAAGTGAAATGATGTTTTTGGTAATGGTCAGTGTTCTATATATATACTTCAGTTAAATAAGTAAAGATTGATCATCTCTGTAATTATTTACGCTTTCGTTTACAATTCTAATTGAGTTTCAACGCGTCGTTACCTTCTCATCCACCTAATTAAAGCTCGAATGTGTTCGGAGATCTTTTTAAATAGAAGACACGCTTTACCGAAAGCTATAATCTCCTTAAATACTAAACCGTTCCTTTGCAAGCTTTATTCACGTTTAGAACAATAGTTGTTAATTTTGTAAATTAGATAACTAACTATCATGTAGTAAGCTTTGATTAAGCTGAGTTGCTATTAACCTTATAACTTGTGTATTATTTAATGGAAAAGTCGTTTTGTAGAATGTATTTCTTTTCAAGTAGGGGTTCTGTTCGTTGATTCAATGACCCTTATTGCATTACATAACACGACTAAATAGTAACATAATATTGTTTGTAGTAAAGTTTAGTCAGTCTTAGCTTTGAAACTGTTGAATTTCAATTTCTACCTAGTGTGGTTCAGTTATTAACCCGGAGTTTGTAGAGTAGAGAACTTATAGTGGGATGAGTAGACTTAAAGACTTATAAATCAAGTTTGAAGAGTGCTTTTTGATATATTTAAATGTATTGACTATAATGCGATGTGAAATAAACGTCAATTACTACATACAACTTTTCACAATCAAACTACTCAACTTTATTTCTTAAATATATTTCAATAAGCATATTATTTCATTTCCACTCTGGAACATCACTACACATCACACCGAGATTGCTTTCCTCATTATACAGAGTGTATATTGCACCTTCATTCACATAATGGCACGGCTTTTTCTTCTTAACACAATTTGGCACTACTACTTAAAACTCGGAATCAGGTAATTGGTTGCTTGTAAACCAGGCTTAAGATACAACCTTCCACAACTATATAGTTCATTATTAGTTGGTAAAATAAAGTTCAATTTTTGTTCTACAATGTTATAGTCTTCCTTTAAATCCAATTATTCCGAGAGTATGTCTTTAAACACATAGGATACTCAAGTAAACTGAAATTTCCCTTACATATGGCATCCACTTTAGTCTTACTGTTACTTATTAATTATCATTTGCATCTTATCTCTTTTGTGTTTGATTTCTTTTCTAATTGAAGTATAATTCTTCATTGCTGACTTATTTCAATCCCACTACCATTTTATCAGCTCAAAATTTGTGTTACTCTGTGAAATAATATTTTGATTCTTTGATTATTTTCCATTGCTTGCGACTTGGGAAGCGGCAGTCTCTTCATGAGGAGCTGGGAGTTTCTCCCACGATGGCTCGGTTCCCCAGATTTCCCGAGCATACTCTGCGATAGTTCGGTCACTGGAGAACTTTCCAGATGAAGCGATGTTATGGATAGCCATCTTGGTCCACAGCTCTTGGTTCTGTTTCATACAAGCACGTTTAAGAAGGTTCCTGCGTTTCTACAAGATTTACCAGCTCTAAGAATATCTTACCAAGTAAGTCTCATTGACTTTTTCCTGACACCTAATGTAATCATCGTAATCAGCAAGCAGGAAGAAACGATCCCATTTCAAAAGAACATCTACGATGTGTTGGAACTCAGCAGGATTTTGTGGACTGAAGAATCCGTTTTGGATTTGGTCAAGACACATTTTCAACTCGGGGTTAGATTCGTAATGAGCATTGGCATCGTAGCCTTTGACCTTCAGAGCCTCAACTTCATCAACAGTCATTCCAAAAATAAAGATATTTTCCTTGCCCATCTCCTCCATCATTTCAATGTTAGCTCCATCCAATGTTCCAATGGTTAAAGCTCCGTTTAACTAAACACATGTCAAATGTTATCAGAATTAATAGGAATAATCCACTCATAAACGCTTCACCCACCATGAACTTCATGTTTCCAGTGCCAGAAGCTTCAGTTCCTGCGGTAGAAATCTGCTCGCTCAAATCCGCAGCTGGTACGATCTTCTCAGCCAAAGTAACTCGGTAGTTCTCCAAGTAAATCACCTTCAACTTGTCTCCAACAATTGGATCATTATTAATAACATTGCCTACTGCACAAATAAGCTTTATAATCTGCTTCGCAATGTGATAACCAGGAGCAGCTTTGCCTCCGACCATCACAGTTCGGGGAACAAACTGTCCAGTTGGGTTTCGTTTGATTCGATTGTACATCGTGATAACGTGCAAGCAGTTAAGAAGTTGTCGTTTGTATTCATGGATTCGCTTCACTTGTATATCAAAGATGGACGCTGAATTGATCTTAACTCCATACTCTTCTTCCAGCAATTTCGCAACCTTCATTTTGTTTTCCTGCTTTACTGTCTGGATGCTTCTCATGAATGCTGGGTCTTTGTCGAACTTCTTCAGTTTGACGAGTTGGTCCAAGTGAACTGTCCATTCTTCTCCGATTTTCTAAATTCCAAGAGACCATCAATAAATGTAGACCATACAATTCCTAATTCGTAAAGTATGCATTATGCATCTCATTACCTCAGCAATCACATCAGATAAGCTGGGATTGCAAAGAAGCAACCACCGCCTGGGAGTAATCCCATTGGTCTTATTTTGGAATCGTTCAGGGAACATTTCAGCAAAGTCCTTGAAGCTGTTAAATATACATTCTCAATTAAGATATCCAGCCTTGCAACTCTAAAAGTACAATTTACTCTTACAGGTCTCGTCTGATAATTTCTGAATGAATGGCAGCAACTCCATTCACAGCATGGGAGCCAACAATTGACAGATAAGCCATGTTAATGCGTTTTTCGCCATCTTCTTCAACCATTGACATTTGCTTCATTCTGTCTAAATCTCCTGGCCATTTCTTCTCCACTTCCTGCAACAGCATTACTATTTGTTATTTGCATGGCTTCATTTTTTATAGGATCCCATAAAAAGCTACATACCTTGAGGAACAAGAAATTAATGTGATAAATAATTTCCAAGTGACGAGGAAGGATGTTCTCCAGCATTGAGCATGGCCATCGTTCCAAAGCTTCAGGCAACACTGTGTGGTTAGTGTACGCACACGATTTCACTGTGATCTCCCAAGCCTTTAAATAAGGAAAACAAATTAAACTTGTGCTTTCCTTAGTATGACACGCTAACATTACCTTTTCCCATGAAAGTCCTTCAACATCAATTAAAATCCTCATCAACTCAGGGATGGCCATGGAAGGATGAGTGTCATTCAACTGGATTGCAACTTTCTCTGGAAGCAAGTCCAAGTCGGCCCGAGTGACTTCTCGGCTTCCGAATTTCGATGTCTTGAACCGCCTAACGATATCCTGTTATAATAATCAGTATTTATGAAGTGAGAATGCGTTGAGGTTCAATTGTTCAAAATAAATCACGAAAAACAGCATATCGCCGCTTACGTTAAGGGTTGCAGCGACCATGAAGTATTCTTGCTTCAATCTGAGCTCCTTTCCCTCAAAGAAGTTGTCATTAGGATACAACACTCTGGAAATGTTCTCAGCAAGATTCCGATCTAACACGGCTTGAATGTAATCTCCATCATTGACTAAAATAAGACAAGGTTACCAGTAACATATCGCTGCTCGAGGCTATTAATTACATGTCAAATAATCCTTTCGTAACTCACAAAATCTCAAGTTGAACTCCACAGGAGATTTAGCAGACCAAAGTCTTAAAGTATTGACCACGTTGTTTTTGTATCCAGGAATAGGATTGTCATACGGCATAGCCAAGACGGTCTATTAAAGTTAAGAAGCTTTCTATGAGTCGTAAGCTTTAATAGACGATATTAGGTCACCCTTAATCTTCACGCACCTGAGTGTCCACCCACTTCCTTCCTTGTGGAGTATCAATCACCTTTCCGTAGAAATTGACAGGCACAGTATACTCAGGTCGTGCTTTCTCCCATGGACATCCAAATCGCAACCAATCATCAGGTTCCTCAATTTGTTCCCCATTTCGAATCCGTTGAGCAAAGATTCCATACTCATACCGAATTCCATATCCATACGCAGCTAATCCAAGTGTAGCCATTGAATCCAAAAAGCAAGCGGCGAGACGACCGAGACCTCCATTTCCTAACCCAGCATCCTCTTCCATCTCTTCAAGCTCTTCAATATCCAGTCCCAACTGTAACCAGGCCAAAAGGTCAATATGATTGCGTAATCCTCAACAGTAGGAATTATACCACACTCTGGATTAAGCCTAAAATATGCGTGAGCAGTTCATTTACCTGATACATCGCTTCATCACAGGCCGATTGAATGCCTAAATTACACATAGTGTTGCACAGAGATCGGCCCATGTAAAACTCCAAGGAGAGGTAGTAAATCCTCTGCAATTAATTCATATCATAGTAATACATATAATTGACAGTTGTAACTCCCAAAAATACATTAAAATTATGCATGTCAAACCTTTGGGTCTCTGTCGTACCAATACTGTTGGGTACGGATCCATCGAGATGTCAAATGATCCTTCACAGTATGAGCCAAGGCAAAGTAGTAGTCCCTTGTAGTAGCAACATTTCTGTCTTTCACCAGAGTGTAATGTAAATGTCGATTGAATGTCTTTTTGATATTAGCAACATTCTCGACCTGGGCGATTCCTCGCACACTAATTTGCTTCCTCCGATCAGTCTCTGATTGAGACATGTTAAGTTCCCAATTGATTAGGAGCCCCAAAAAGATTTCAAATGACACGAGTTGAACAGGCGATCAAAATCGTCACTCGACCTTCGTCTAGCACAAGATTACTTTTGGCGATCACTTGGCTGTACTCTGTGCAAAATGTGAAGCTGAGAAGAATGAAAATGAAATTAAGTTTAAGGAGGAGTAGTGGGAGACGAGGAGAGTACATCCATATCCAATGTTAACTACTCAGGGGTATTTCAAAAGCTGGTTTTGTCTGTGGATATACAAGCAGACATGTGGATTGAGCTGGCAAAAAATGTTTTCATCGAGTAGTCTGTATTTTCTATAGGAGATTCGAGCCAATATGCAACACCGGGTTCTCTTCTACAAGAAGACGATGAGTTCAGTGTGGAAGGAAGTTTGTGAGTTAGTAACTTCTATTCCATTCTATAGCCAAGAATATTAATACTACTACCGTCTCTCCTGCTGGATCAAATGGTGAACTTGTACATGCAGAAGAAGGTTAGCTGGAGCCAAACCCAGCTTTACCAAACCACGACTTGAACATGCGATTACCACTCGGCTAAGTTCAGCCACTTCTTAAGATCAGGAATATGACTAGTATGCAAATTACTTTAATGCATCTGTATTCTCCAATCTCGAATTTGATTTATGATGCTATTGACTCAAACAGATTCGTCGCAAACAAAGGAAGATCTTGGTTGGTGAATGCACAATGATTTCTGTGTTGACCGCTGGCGAAAGTTTATGCACAAATCGGAATGCAAACTTGAAAAACTGGAAAGGTGTTTTATAACTGGATAAAAAATTGTCGTTGCGTAATGATGACGGTGACGCTGTGTTTTAAGACTCTTTGCCTGCTATTCTTGTTTCGCACTGCATGTTCAGTTCAGGGACGTTCATAAGTTCGTTCTTTGGTTCATCTCTTGAGCGTTGGATCGGATCATTCTGTTAAGACAAGATTTCTGGAAGATTTCAAAAGTTAAAAGCAACTGGAATATTCGTAGATTCATAGGTGTGCATCATACTTTACTTTCAACTGTAGGAAAAGGCTGAGATTAGTGAGAAAGGGCTGGTAATAAATACTATATATGCTTTCTATTGCTATTGTCAGTAAATTATATTCGTAAAATCAATTTTTTGAACTACTGAGAGGTACAGCATACTCCAATACATCTGAACACACCTAAGTCCTTTCTATCAAGTCGATTTGAATGTAATTATTTACGAACAGTTGTCTTTACCAGATATTTTTCTGTTCTTCTGCGTCATCTACCCTATCCCAACAAACCAACGTATTCAAATTGCCGATAATTAGTGAATTGGTATTTTCATGGCCACGCTGTTACCGAAAAATCAAAAGAATACATACATATTGCATTTGGTTAATTGGGAAAAATATCTAACCTTGGCTTTCTACGGACTTCCATGTCATAATCTAAAGCATTGGAAGTACTAACTCTTTGTAGAGATAATGAACTGCAATCTCGGTTCCCCTGATATCTTTATCACTTCACAAACTAAATTCATGTGAGCTACTTCATTATGGAAGTCCAATTAATAAATAAAACTAACAATAACACAATACGAGTTGAATAAACCACAAGTACGGCTTCTTAAATATCATAGCCGTACCAAAAAATTGTCAGTCATTGATTCTCTGTGCTTACAACTTTCTTGTATTGATAGAGTCCACTGGAATATTACAATGGGAGATCCTAGAACATTAGAAGAAAACAAAGTTTACTGGGAGCAGCGATACGAATCAAACGCTCTGGAGTGGCACATTGACGATGTTCATCCTCAACTAAAGAAACGCCTGAATGAACTGACTGGAGGGTCGTCCGGACAGAAGTTCTTCTTGCCCCTCTGTGGAAAGACGAAAGATATTCCATATCTTCTGAGTCTTGGCCATGAAGTCTTCGGCATTGACTGCGTCCAATCTGCAATAGACCAACTGAATCAAGAGAACAATCTGGGACTCAAGTTTGATGCTGACAAGTCTCTTTTCTATACTGAGGACAGAAAGCTTCAAATATACGTTGGAGACTTTTTCAACTTCCCTGTAGAGCAGTGGGGACCGTTTGATTGTGTCTGGGATCGAGGATCTTTTATTGCGTTAGATTATCCTTTGAGAGATGCTTACATTAAAGTAATGAAACGAGCTCTTGGAACCGGTGAGTGTCCTGAGTCCTGACTCATTTTCTTTCTTCACAGACCTATCTTCAGAAACTAATACAGATATTCATTTAGACCATGAATTCCGGTATCTGTTGCAAACCGTGAGATACGATCGGAGCAAGAATGCAGGCCCTCCAAAAGCTGTAAGCGAGGAAGACATCGCAAATTATTTTGGAACATGGAGCAACGTAGTGGAACTCGAAAACCAGGTCATTCCTGAGGCTCATCCGATGAGGAAAGTAAGCCAAAACTACGAACCCGACTTGCAGGAAATTTTCTTCCTCCTTACAAAGAAATAATGCAAACTCTGAACACTCTGAAGTTGCATTTTTCCCGTTGTTCTTCTTACAAGAATAAAGAAGCAATAAACACTGATTAAAAAATTGTATTTTTCACGTTATTTTTATTACTGAAAGCCACTCCTCCCATTCACCACTTCGAATTCCTTACTTAGGAATTGAAACAATGCAAATATGCGCATAATATCGTGTTGATAAGTAACAGTGTAATATACCCATGCTATAATTGTTAGCTCTAAGATTACAATACGTGTGTCTAAAATTAAATACACGAGTACAAGTTACTTGAAATCATGATGAGTCTAAAATGTCTAAATGGTGTAATGTACTTTTGACATCAACCTACTCAATTTCTTAAATGATGCTAACTAAGGATTAATGAACTATGGATTGTTCATAGCAGTGGTTTAAGTTACACAGGGAATGGGATGTCTAATTTCCTGATCTATGTATCTGAAACAAAACCTAAGGAATTATTAGATGCGACACTTACTCTCTGTTTAAAATTCAAGGAAGGAAAGACATGATAAAAAAAATCTAGCTCTAAGCATCCTAAATACCTTGTCTGAGTGAGCTAAACTATACAGCTATCTTGTACACTACAACCCACACGTGTACACAGTATGACTATGATAACAATAAGCTTTAGAAGCCAACGATTTGCTATTTCAAAACATACATTGCGGTTTTTCAAACGATTAGTTTCAGGCAAATATGCTAGTTTAGTTATGAGTATAACTAGCCAACCCACATTTGCCCACTGCAGCGTGACGATCGATTTTAATGTTATTTTAGATTTTAGTACAGGCGATTCGCAGTGTTATTTACTGCACAGGAAAGAATTCAACTCTTGTAGTTGCACAACACTGCGTTTGAAATACACCAATCGGTCAGCAAGATTTGCATAAAACAACTTTCTGTACAGTAGCAAGTGAGAACTGCCACCTTGAATATAAAACAACCTTTGATTTTTACACAAATGACATCAATTCATTCTCAAGCTTTTATCACATCACATTCGGCAAAATCGTGGTCTTCATCATCATTCTCTTATCTTTCAAGTTTAAGCCTTATCTGCAATCTTATATTACACTGAATTTGCACTTTTCTCATGTGGCTTGCTTAATGCAGCCTAAGCACTTTCAAAATCATGTTGAAAAATGATTCTACCCTCTTCTGTTCCATCCTTCTTAGATAAGAAAAGATAAAACGCAAATTAAGATTTTTCAACCAAAAGGAAACTAGGATTTAAGTATTCTGTTACCAAAAAACCAAATGTAAGAATACAACTAAAAGAACGCAAGGAACGCTTAATTTTCTCTCATCACAAACACAAAACACTCACATTTTATTCTTACTTTTACAGTTAAAAATAATAAGTAATCAGAGTCAGTATAATCTTAATTAATATTTTGATTTTTTTCATGACCTCTCTATAATTGGAGTGTGTAGACGGATAGTTTTAATATTTTACATATTAGTTAATTACACACAAGAGACAATTTTGAGGATATAGCAGCCAGCTAACACTCACAAGACGATCGACGTTGTTACATAATAGCACTCGTGACTCGAGAGAAACGATTACGTGTTTAACAGTGACATTCAAAAGACCATTTTGCACTATACCTTATTGTTTAACGGTAGTATATATTGAGTAGAATTGAAAAGTTTAGCGTTCTTTCTCGCTCCTTTCATTTGTGTAGATAGGAATCATCTCGCAGGCTGTTTGATCCAGTTATTATTTCATTCATCAAATCAATAATTAAATAGAAATATTCGTAATATTGTAAAAAGTATTATTCTATAATAATAATAATACGCCTTGGGTTGTTGAAGTTTAATGAGGATGTTGAATAGTTTCAGAAAATCTTTCAAATTATAGTGTCCGATGATCCTTCTTGTAGCGTGAGTTGTGTATTGATTAAGATATTATGTTCATTTTTTGACTTTTCTTTCTTGTTGACATACAAGTTGTTTGAATGGATGTTAGAAGTTCATTTGATACACCCTGTAAGCTGTTTTGAGGGCTTATTGAGCTTTCTCCTTCTTCAAGAATGGAACAGCTGCTGTGACCCTGATGTTTCAAAAACACAAAATTAGTATACGTGCGGTGAATTAAAACTGAAAGCAAGCTGATTTGTATTCTTACTTAGCATTAATCTCTGCAATCTTTCCCCACACAAGATCGAGGTACTGATCAATGACAACTTTGTTGGTCTCGTACACTTTAGGCAGTGAAAACATAGCAATGAATCCTAAAAAATGAGCATAAATTAATATACAAGTAAATCATTTAAATGTCAAGTAAAATGACATGTCACTATGCTACACACTCAGCGTGTGATACGTTAACTGGTATAGGTACTTACCCAAAATGATGAGAGTCAATCCGTTGAACCATCCTCCGATGTAAGTGAGGAAGTACAAGAATGCTCCGAACTTGGCTGAATCCACCATATCTTCCACGAGGAACAATCGTCGCAATTGCAGAATTGCTGTGTTTCCATAATTTACTATCGCGTTGCTCAGCTCTTGAGCCTTCTCAGCAGTAAAAGCGATGTCCAAGTCCAACAGATCTCTAAAAAATTTACATTTGACAATAAATAATAAATAAAGCACAAGTTTTACCAACTTTGTTCCGCATTAGAACTGCCAAGCGTAGTGACATCCTTTAACTTTAATGATAAATTACGATAAAGCTTCATCACTTCATGGATTGCATCTTACTTGAATGGATGTCCGTCATTGGTTTTCTGAATAGCTTGGAGCACGGCCTTATAGATTCTGAATCCAAAAGTGCCTGCAAGCACTGCCAAAGAGGTGTATGCAACGACACTAATGAGTGAGAGGAAAGTCAAGGCGATCAGGACGACAAAAATAGCTCCAAACACTGCACCGGACTTCTTGGGGTCCCTCCAGTACACCAACTCACCCACTGAAATAATTTGCAATTTTATTAATCGTAGTCAGCTAGTTTATTTATACATTAAAATTACTATTCCAATATTAGACATTATAGTAATTAAGTAATCCGCATATAATAATAAGGTGTCACTAATTCCCTACCCGGTCCATCATCATAGATGACTTCCGCATCACCGGCACTAGAACCCTGCCTATTAAACTTCTTGCCACCCATATGGACTGCGATTATTAACTCAGCCTCGTTGCTCACGAATAAAACTATATTCCGTCACTTCGTCAGACGAGCACTGCTGGCAACTCTCTACTCTCACCACCCTAATAAAACTGATTATGAATAATTAGCAAAATCCTACAATGCTAAGCAAACTGCAATGGAAAATCTGATATTGCAATATGTTTCTCTTTCTCTATCGCTATTTCTCTCCCCAACAGCAAAATTGAAGAGGTCAATCTGCAGTTTCTGCCTGTCTCTGCCTTCTTCTGTTGCTGTAAGTAACAGTACTACCACTACTTCTGACTAACTAAACTCGTCCTGTCAGAATAAGAAGCAAGGCAGCATGTGAGGATTCAGTCTCAGTGCGTATATCTCCATTTATTTGCGTGTTATCCTCTCAGTAATTTTTTGCTCAAGTAGAAAGAGAAGGGATAATCGTTCGTATTCTCTCTCGGATTAAAGCACCTTTGGGCTAGGCAGGTACTAAAGTCCAACTCTCCACATCATCTCCAACATCATCGTTCTTACTTCCACCTACTCCACTTTCAGATCAAGTTCCACCATCACCACCACCAAAAGCAAGATTAACTCTTGTACAATCATATAGCCAGCCGTATGCTGCAGTCTCAAGTGCAACAATCCTTTAAGGTCACGCATGAATCACACCGTAATCCCCGAACATTATTTGCCACCCAATCTACACCAAAAGCAGCAATTATGGTAGGTAGGTAGACTATGCATACTGTAGAAGCTTCTCCATGATCTGTCAGCCATGAAGAGCACTTGTGCTATTGTATATATACACCTCTTTCTTATGCTTCATGCTAAGTTTCGATTTTTACATCTTTCATCGTTCGTGGATGCTCTTCTACTCCTATTTTTGCTCAAAAGTAAAAGTTGTACATAGTATTTACAATGCTCTTTTAATCGTATTTATGCTTTCTTTTGCAAAGCACCTGAACCGAGTTTCTTGCTACTACAATCTACTATATGCCTATTTTACTCGAGTTAGCACGTCTACTGGGTGCATCACTCCCGGCGCATCTGCAATATGACCCTGCGGTGCAATCGCAATGTGGAATCAGCTGCGATCATCAACGTCAAGGTGAGAGGACAGACACGAGAAACAATAATTGTTTTTAGATAATTAGTATTATCTACAAGTTTGTGCATTTGCATTTTAAATGTGATGCCTATGCCTGAGCGTTAAATAAGCATGTGCCTATTGCAACCTGCAGTAACATAAAAATTAGTATGCACTCCGCATAAGTGATCATAAGTTCATAAGACAATAAAATCTACCTATTTCCAGTCCTACTTATGAAAACTCAGATCCTGTCATTCGGAATATGACAATTTAATTTGCAGTTTAAACTTCACGCTAACCCTGAATCCAGCAATCACATTATGCACTTCTCTCGTGTAATGTTGCTCGTGCTCGAACTGTGGCTCAAGATCATACGTAACATACAGGAGAGACATACAAGTGGCTTAACTAGGTTGTATGCACAATACAGAGATGTGTCTAACTAAATGTTGATCTAAAAATGTACCTAAATTGAGAGGAGAACTATTTTGAGCCTAAGCTTTTGTCCTCTGCTTGTTCATCCAACTTTCCTACAGAATTTAGCCACCACAGCAGATCATCACACACTGCCTTTGCTCCTGAAGTGAAACTAACTTTCATTTATAGAGCAGGAAGCGAGATAGCGATGGATGCAATCTTGGCATTGCCTTAACACCCGGACATTACACACTAAAACTAACCCACATTATGTCTATCCTTCATACATTTTTGTACTGGTACATTACCAGATTCAAGCATCACTATCGCTTTTGGCAAGTTTTCATTCTGCAATTACATACCGGCACACTAAAACTATTCTATGACTTCCACAAGAGAAATCTTTTGTCGGATTCAAATTTATTTTAAGTTAAAATCTCGTAATACGTAGTGAATTGCTTAATCAATCTTTATAGTCACTAGTGAATGAATTTTCCTGTGAATGTAAAAATGACTGCAATGTCATCCGCAAGCAATCAAGGGCGAATCGAAGTGCAATAATGAGTACCAGAAAATGGGTTAAGTCCTTTGTGAGCACTTGAACTATTGACTATAGTCAAAAGAACTTACCATTTTCTTTGGTAAGCAGCCCAGACATTTTAGAAAGACCTTAGAGAGCCTTAACTCGACAACAGCTTTTTCTCACAAAATAATTAACTTCACTGCAAAACTCTTACTGCAATATCAGTACACAACACTATTCAAATCACTCCCTCAGAACATGCTCCGGCAAAACTATCTTTCTATCAGGAGAAAGAAAGATTTGCACGAAAGTCGGACAGACTGCACTGCCACAGAGCCACTAAAAGAGTAGGTGTCTTTCACTACATCCACAACCTCCAAAAAAGCTTGTTCTCGATCTCCGAGTTCAATTCAAGCATTTCCCGAACAGTATTTGCATAGGACCAATGATAACCCTACACACTTATATAACTGACTTCTTGCTTGCTTACTTCCACTTTAATAAACTCAGTCAGCCCTACTCATTAGATATTTAGCGAAGTTGTCTCTCACTGCTCGAAAAGCAACGATTCCCTCTTTTGCCAGAACTTCTTGGCAACCTTTTCTGATCAAAGATCGAATTCTGTAGTTTCAAAATCTTCCTTAGAGCGAAATCTCTCGAGTAAATGGTAAACACGCAGTTTAATTTAATTCTTATAATGTGGCTGTCAACTTTCTCCATGCACTAAGAACAACAAACTAAATACAAAGTGAGGGAAACAACCCTAGCGATGTAACTTGGTATTTAGGTATACAACGCAGAAGCTCACGCACATAAACATACCAAATCCCTCGCTCAAGCGTCAACCTTTAACTTCCCTTGAAAGCATAGCCTAGCTTTTGTGTAATATGCATGTACCATATATTTATGACAAGGGTGGATACTCCGAAAAAGCCCTTGCCTCACACAGGCTGAAGAGCCGAGACGTATATACTTACTGTCTATATATACCCCGACGGGTACTTTGTTGCTAGCGGAGAAAGCCCGAGATTTCACCAACACGTAGAGAGTTCCTTTAGTTCTACTGCTGCTACCCGACTCGTCCTCTCCCAAATATTAACAGATCGATACTGAAGAAACTCCCGAACCTACCAACCCACGTCGACCAATGCCCGGAGTGTTTTTCATATGCATGCAAAGTTTCCATACAACTTTACCCATCCATCCAATGCTTTCTACATACGTCTCCTTTTTACAACGACAGAAACATATACGGTTCATTGGCAACTGCAGTAAACATTGAAGTATAACTTACACAGCCCACCCCACTGACTGGTATCATATGCTTAGAACATCACACTTCCATATTCTAACTAAAGTATCGACACATCAGATAAAGATACTCCTCCAATGGCACGTGTGTACCTTTCCCGCTTACACCTACCTTTCCCCCAAATATTCTCCTTGTAAATTCAGACTTTCTTTTGGTCATTTCACCCTACCGTCTGGTCTGTTCAGTACTTATCTGACTGAACCCTTCAATATTTGTGTATAGTGGATGTGGAATTGAGTAGGAAACAAGTGACACGCAACCATCAATTAATGGACACGAACTCAACGGTATAATAACCCGCTGAGTGGTAAACTCGTCCCGCTTTCTCTTTGCTTACCTGTAGGATGAAGTTTCGCTGGATCGAACCATGCTCCTGTAAAATTAGAGCAAAAAAGATATTAAACTTTCATTCCGAAGTACATTACTAGGGGTAGAAATGCAAAGGGGAGTTTGGCTTGGCTTGCTTGTACTTAAGTCAACCGATTTTAGTATTACTTGGGCACATGAAGGAAGCAAAGGAAGGTGACGACGTTTTCTCCATGATTAAATCCCCAGCTCCAAGATCGCTGTACGGACTGTTCGAGCCGTTTGTACTTTTGTTATCGTTTTCTGAGCTCATTGTTTTCTATGCACAGCAATAAATTAATAATGTTTAAACTAAGTCTGCAATCTAATTCAATAATGTAAAAATCAGCAAGGAAGATATTCAGTGATTGACTAAATTGCCACGAACTGCTTACCAATTGAGTATTTCCCTAATACTGACCTCTTTTCTTAACCGTTTATTTCTATTATAAAATGGAAACTAAACCCTTCCAAATGCAGACTATAAGTCACTGGAGTATTTCGTGCAACTGTCACTCCCTGCTGGACTATTCCCAGTTCCAAATTCCAAATTAGTGAGAGTCAGACAGTCTTCCCAAGGACGAATATAGAGAGGGTACAAAAGGCAGAGATTGAATGCACAAACAGAATGCAGGCCGGCGATATCGATACTGAATACTCCTGTCAAGATATCAGTTAGGTTCTCACTCACAGTCAGAGCTATGCGAGTCCAAAGTTTAACTCGTTTTCCTCATGTACACATTATGTAGCCGATATACCAAACACTGGGAAAATGGGTACTAGATTGCACCCAAGAACGTAATTTTATACAAGTTTTCTCACACGACTAAAATAACAGGTAGGATTTCACCTTGCTTATGCAATTAAATGAAACTAAGCTACCTACTTGGCATTGTTCAATCAAAGAGATATTTAAAGTTTCTTGGACTTCACCTGGATCATCAGTGAGTTTGCTATTTTTGAAGGACCCAAGAAATGTGGTAATGTGATTACACGAACTGCAAGATTCTCGATGGAATCATAGAGAAGTTACAAGCATATATCTCCTACGGTTTTGCCATGAATTTTCTTAGACACTCAATTTACTCAATTCAAATGTAAATTCCCATGAGCTACGTAATGTATTACCCAATTGCTTGAGCATGGATTAATGGATTCCCACATGATCATGACAAGGCACTTTTACATTTTGCATACAAACTTGGGAAAGACATGTACTTCCCCGTTGGAACCATGTAAGCTCCTATGTTAAAAATACTCTAGTTTCTAGTATGAAATATAAATAATTTCACAGAGGAAACATAAATCATCCTCACACTAATACACATACAGCTCCTTCATCTATAATTAACCAAACCATCATCACCACGAGTCCTGACAGACACTACACTTTTCTTTTGCCTAATGAAATCAAAACTACGTTTGTCCTGAATTCTTCTGTATCATCTCTATTTTCCTCTACACTAATTGTGGAGAATTACATGCTCTTGTCTCGGAGTCTCGGAAGAAAGTAACGAATTTACTTTCAGATAAATTATGCACAAGAAATACACCCGAGCCTTGAGCCAGTGGATGATGAGTTTATGTCAGTGCAATAATGAGTTTGCCAGAACTGTCATCCCTAAACAATTTGTCAAACAACAACCGGCACGTTTTGTAGATATTTTATCTACAAGAACTTGGCCTTGTGATCCCTGCAGTTTGACGACAAACCTAATTCCATAATTGGTATGTTTTCAATCATTAATGTGGCTTCATTCACTACGTAAATCACAAAGGCTTTTAAGTAGTTTTATGACCTGGTTAATGTAATTTCCTTTATAGGCCAATTGGACTGACTCGTCATTTATACGGTCGACTTACTGGATGACAGTTTGCTTGTGCCATGCGAATTCCCTGTGAATAATATGTGCTCAACAGTTCCCCTCCATTTGTCAAAGTCAAAGCCATACTACTCTTTACTATCAGCACTATCTTCAATTTCACGGTTATGCAATCACATTAACTGTCAACACATAAACCACCACCACCACTTCCACCATACAAATGAATACGCTACTTAAATGACACTTCCAGCCCTGATCTTTCAATCACCACATTATCATCTATTACAACCAAATAAATACGACACTGAAAAAGTGTTAAAAACTTATGACAGACAACCACACCAGAAAATGAAAATATATCGCTAATAATGTGCACACCTTCGTCAATAACTGAATATCTTCTTTGCTTTGATTGAATACTTTGTACTTAAATAACGGAACGCATAATGAAATATCAACTTACCACTTAAAGACACCCTTAAAGACCTTTTTAAACCTTTGCACTACAACCCAACACGTTGTTGGCCAATCTTCCTTTGTTTACAAACTTATTCGCTCGCAGGTTACGGAATGAAGTGAAAATTGGAGGGAAACGAGTGAACGACGGGATAAATCACAAGTCACTTGTACTTTCCTTGCGTATGGATATCAATCGATACTTAATCAATATTATTTCATGGATGGAATGAGTTTTAACAGAATTGAAAGACAAAAGACTCTCGGGGAATAAGTTTGTTTTGGTTCTCCAGGAGGAACGGAGAAACAACGGAATTTCCTCTACACTACAAGTGTGTGCGTGTGTGTCCTATAAACTTCTCTACACTTCTATTTCTACACTACTACACTACTGTCCTTCTATTTGTATGGAAACACAGACGGTTGGTGGTGGTGGTGGTGGTGGTGACTAAAGGGAAAGTTCCGTGATGATGGAGAACATGGAAAACGCCATGAAACGTAGAAAACAGTGAGTAGACTTCCCCTATTGAAACTTTGTGTGTGAACGAGCCCTTACGAAGGTTTCTTTTTACCAGAAATTCATATGAATTCTATGAAACTCCTACTGCCCTCTCTCTCCCTAATCACTTGAACTACTTTTTTGTCAGGGATCACTTATTTACTAACATTCGTAGTGGAGCTCGTTGTTCTTGGGTTTTATGCCTGAAGAGGTTGTTTACATACAAAGTGCGTCTAATACAACGCATAAACCAACCTCTACTGTTTTGCAAAAACAGTGTTTGTGTAGTATTCAGATTTCATACTGACTTATGAGGAAACCTGCGCATATAATAATTAAGGTTCTTAACTCTTTTCCACACGGACTTTGGAATTGTTTTCATTTTTCATGGATAGTAATGGCGATTTACTTGAATGTTCATGAATGCCAAATGTCAGGATTAAAATTATGCACAGTCACACACGAATCACGTATCAACAAAAGTTTTTTAGGAAGGAGTGTTCACATAGAATTCACACTTCCGGTTTCAGTCTTTTGCATGCAAAAAATGCCAAGCCAAACCCACCTTGTACAATACGGGGGAGGGTATACTATGTGGGGTTCACAGGAAGGAAGTAAAATTGTTAATAGTAATAAAAAGAGTGTGATACTTACGAGGGTTAAAAATGTTGAGTATCTGTTGAACTTCCATGCTGATTTCGGAGTCATCGTAAGACGATACAACTTGGACCTTCTGCTTTGGCATAGGCTTGGTTACAGCAACGGTTTCCTTATTCATCGGTGTGGGCTCCTTCTTTATTCCTTCCTCAGTCTTAGCCGGAGTGGGTTTCACTTCCGCCACATCCACTTTGGGCGTGGTTGATGATGTAGTTGTTGAGAGGGGACTGAATGTTTCCATCTTCATGGGTTGATCGTCCTGAATGAATGGCGTGTTCTTATCGTGCGGAAGGAGATCGTCGAAAAACTCATCCTTATCTGTGTCCTGACCACCTCCACCACTTGAGGAAATAATACCTCCAATGTTTCCAGCAGCATCCGGAACAACATCTTTGGAAGCTGAGGAGTCCTCGCTTTCATAGAACTTGGGGGGTTGGATCTCATCTAACGAAGTATTCATGATCATGGAACTCGTCATGCAACTATCCATAAATGAGGAATTCCCCCCAAGCAAGCTATCACACCCGCCACCACCAATATCTGCGTATGATTTACCTGCAGAGGAAAACGGTTGAATGGAAGCCACAGGTCTGCTTCCTTCCAACTCTCCAGCACTCGTTTTGAAGTCAAATGGATCCTCAGATACTTCTGAGAGTTCCTTGGGAGGAACTTGAGAGAATATTCCGGATTCTTTCATCTCTGAAGGAAGAAAGGATACTGGCATGGGTTCAGATGATCCAAAGTCTCCTAACAAGTTCTTTGTTGCTTCGTTCGGAGAAAGAGACTTGGAAGTTGACTCTGGAAGTTCGTCCAAGTCCATGAGGGATTCGTCTAGTTGACTTTCCTTCTGAGGTGAGTCCTTGAGTACTTCTAAGGAGTCAGATAGTTTGTGAGACAACTGCCTCGAAAGAGAATCTTCTTCGAATTCATCGTCAATCTTGTCATCATAAGATGCGTGAACGAAGGGAGGTTCTTGCTTGCCATGAATTATTCCAGAGTTATCTGCGTGCTTCGGAATAGGAGGTGGCATATCTTCCTCCTCCTGGTGGAATGCAGGAACTGGTGGAGGAACTTGTTGGTCAAGTTCATACGCGTGTTTTGGAATCGGTGGTGGAATCTCTTCGTGTGCTTTCTTGTTTCGTTGTTCGTGTTCCAAGCTCAGGGAATCGGCTTCCAATTGGCTTGCATTTTTCTCCTTGTGAGGAGAGGAAAGGCTATCATCATCTTCATCTGGTTCGAAAGTCATCGTCTCACGTCGAGTGTAATCTTCTATTTTGGTGTGAATTGCTGGAGGATGAGGAGCTTCGAATTTCCTAGGGGAGTCACCCCCAAGGTACATGATATCCTCTGGAATGGGGTTCTTCGGGTATTCTGGTTCCGCTGCAACTTCTGGAGCAGATTTCGACACTTTTCCAATTGAGAATGGGTTTGGACCGAGACAAGGCTGTGAAGGAAGTATAGGAGAATCAAACAGCCCTTGATTATCTTGGTTCAGTTCTACTCCTTGTTGGAAATGTTGCATCATTGTTGGCTCAGATTGAGTGTATCGGAAATCCATATCATGTTCGTGTCCCTGAGATGGTCCAGTTCCCTTCCCATCTGACTTAGGAGGAACTGCATGATCATCCATGAGGAAGTTTCCCAATTCTGATGTCCCTTTTGGAAGCCTGGGTGAATCTACTTGTTCAAATCCAAGATCCATTGCAGTAGGGGATTCTTTTCCAATATCTTTCGCTGCTGAGATCAGTTCTTCGGTTATGCGGGTTGCATCTCCCATCATCATTGGATCGCCTTGGAATGCCGACGTTTTCCCGAGAACTGGAGGATTAGGACTGGACTCACTTGATCTGTCTAAAGGTGACGAAGACAAGAGATCGAGAGTATTTTCTCCAGCGGAAGTACTGGTCGGATTAGACTCATCTAAAAAGGTTGACAGTTCAGATGCTTTCTGATCGAATTCTCGCATCAAATCCTCTTCAAATCTTGAGGTTTCAGAGGAAATAGGATTCTTCAGAATAGCCGCAGTCTCACCTTGACCGGGTGGAACGGATTGAAGTCCCAACCCTCCGAAGATCAGATCATCGCCTCCAAACGCCTTGGCAGGGGATGAGGAATCAGCCGTCGTCTTAGCAGGAGATCTTTCACCAGTAAAATCCATCTTTGGGGTAATACACGACTGTAATCAGACAAGCAATAAAAAGTTAATGATTGAAACTTTTTGGAAAACCCAATAGAATAAATATTTTCATGGATCAAAAGTTCTTCAGAACAGAAAGTGGCTTAAAACCCCACCCGTCTTAAATGTCAATTGTCAAAATACTTAAAAGGCTGCTCCTGACTCTTTATGGTGAAAGCTTGCAGAGTTGGATTTCTAAAGAGAAATAAAACGAAGTCTGGTAACGTTGAACGTGTAAATGTTTTTCCCGACAGTGTCTGTGTGCAAACTGGCAAATGATATGAGACTCATAAAATCTTGTAAAATGATGCACCTTCAGCACTCTGTGCGTTTCTTGTAACTTTCTGTTCTGATTGACCGGCTTGGCTTTCGACACTCTTGGTTTACACGTGTTGTTATACGTGTTTAATGCTCTAGTTGCCTTTCAGAGTGGTTTCAAGTAGTTGTTAAACTTATGATATGTGACGGCTGACTAAGGTGTAATATGCCAATGAAACCAAAAGTTTTGAACGTCTTTACTCTTCAATGAACAACTGACAGACTTGTTTGGAAGTATTTCATAGAGATACCCAACACCGGGGAATGGAATGCCAAAAAGGTTACTCGTAAGATTATGGAGATTGATGAATCAACTGAATGAGTATGCCACATTGAACCAGAAGGATGCAGTCTCTGTAGTCTGTAGTATTAGGACATGGCAGAGTATACACATGTTTTAATGAATCATCTGCAGAGATCTCAGCCTGTGCAGAATAAACCTAAATCGCTGAAATGCAGACTACTTTCAGTACATCACAGAACATGTAGCAATTTGTGGATGCTTCTTTGCCGTTGTTGTTGATGATGAGATGAGGTTTAGAAGAACATAAGTAGTATTGGACACGCTACAATGCCTCTCAGTCTAAGGTAGATTTAGATGAATACGAATAAAAAGCTTTCAATGACGGTCTCTGTCTCTGGGAGATGCCATTGTACCTGGGCACTAAGTGGTGATAAGTCTAGAAGTTTTCGTTTCTATTTCTTCTCCTGTGTCCAACAAAAAAGACTCTTCTATCATTACCAACTTCGGAGACAACGTGATTTGCCTTTTATGAATTTGAGATGAACTGATACGGATTCTATTCTTGCATCTTCTTCTCTGCACGACTTTCTATCATCCTATCATCATCCTACATTTAAAAAATTAAAATGTCTAAAGTCTTAAGATGCAATCTGCAAGCATCCCAACTCACCACCTACTCAAAATGCAGAAACGAAAATATTATTCCTTAAGTTTTGAAGAACCATCAACATCTCTTCACTTGTCTTGTTTGCTTATTTATGTGTCTACAACTTGCTGGAAGATTTCACCATGAGGAAAAGAGTGGCAGAAAATGCAGTTAACCAAAGATTATGCTGATTACACCAGCACATGCAAATCTGATGACTCGAACTAAACTACTACATGACTACACCCGTAAGCTGAGTGTATGCTGAAGCTGGTGAACTCGTGATGATGATGAGTCATAGAATTATACAAGCAAAAAATACCTTCCTGTCTTTTTGCACGCTTAAAATGGGACCAATACAACATCTAGTGTTTTTTAGGGAACATGGAAAGTTCACGGTTTGATGTGGACCATTAAAAGTGACTTTAATGGATCTTCCCTGCTGCTCATTCCATCCAACTACCCATGATTGTACACTAAATTCTCACCAGAAATGAGTGCACATGAATATTCAACTACTTTTCGGCTAACTACTCAATCTATGAATAGGCTGTGCTTCATTAGCATTTTATTGCACAAACTTTTTGCTTCAGGACTCTTGTTAAATACAACGTAAGCAAGAACCAAATAATAGTTGTTGCATACCTGTATAGTCTCTTATAGACGAAGAGCGTGTATGAATGGTTATGGAATATTGTTGAAGTGTCCTCTGAAAGATATTACGAGATAATATTATTTGCGTTGGAAATTACTGGACAAGGTGAGTTAAGGTTGTCAGTAAACAATAATATTATTGATGGATATCTTTAAGTGATATATTCTTGTTATATTACTTTCACTCCTGTGATTTACGCCCAAGGCACTGCAGCAGAATAAACTATTATTAATTGCTTTCTTCCAAGACAAATAATAGGGTAAGAGTAAATATTGCAGAGTACGGAAATTATTAAATTGTCTTCCATTAAAAATCGATCACTCTGCAGTATTCGCTCGCTAATTTGATATAAATACCCTCAAAGAGCAAAGAGATTCAGCCCATCGATCTTTCCATTTAACAAAATTACCTCAAGTATAGATGAGACTGAAGGTCTTGGAGCAGCGGCTTATTAGTTGGGAATGGTTAGGATTTTTCTGGTGGCTTCCAATGTTGTAATTTGCGTCGTACCAACTTGATAATTCTACTCGGGTTGTTCCAGCCAGATATAAGTTTAGGGAGATGACCTTACACTCGCGCAAGAAGATTTAACCCAAGTCTCCTTTCTACTTGTCTCTGTATGATATATCTGCACAAGACCTTCTCAGGCCGGTTGGATTCTCAGTGACACCCAATTACTCTCAGGGTAGCGTAACCGTGTAATTTGTATCTGCGTAAAATCCAAGAAATATAATAGAGCAATTCTAGATATGTGGGAACCTGTAGTTCTCTTTTGTTGAGGGTAGACTGCTGTCTTTTTGCCGATGAATAGTGAGCATGGAACAACATGGGAGTAAACAGAGGAGAGATTTCTTTTCGGTTATTACTTCGGATAAACCGTGTCTCGAGTCCTATTGGGTACTCTTATTGGGGACTTTGCACAGAGAAAACTACTACCTGCTGCTGCTATTACACCGTTACAAGACATAGTAAACCGACTGGCATGGACGTTCCGAGTGAACCGATTACTGAGATGATATTGTGATCCGGTGAAAGGAAGAGAGAGGGGGAGAAAGAATATCATAGTACGTGGATGTGCAACAATACGCCTGCTTGACTCACTCAACTTTCAACTACATCGATTCCTACTGTACCAGAGTGCATGGAAACTGCATGCACTCTTCGACATCAAAGTATCAACCGTATCCGGCTAAATGTTAGGGTTTAGGGAAAGTATATTACTCTATAAACTATTTGTATGGTGCAGAGAAAGCTGTCTCAACCTCTGAATGACTTTCCACACTCATAGAGTCCTGGAAGTACATATAAGAACCGTTCCAAGTCTATGAAAGTCTAGTATGAAAGCAAGAGGGTTTATCATACCCGAGTCACCTTTTGAATTATAGTTTCAGCAAGGTAGTTATTAAAAGCTGATTACAATCTTATTTTCTTTCATTCAAAGAGTAATATTGCAATGACTCATGAACAAGAAATCAGCAGGCAATAGAGACATACGCAAGCTATAAAACCGAAATCAGGAACATGATACTTCAAATATTCTCCTGATATTCTCTAACAACATGTTTGATTCCTGAATTATTGATCTGATTGATCCGTCATTGTGAAGCTAACTATCTGGGAGTGCAAAAAGCCACTCGATCAACTTAATGCTACTCAATGCAAAGGGTTGATTCTAATGGTAACTCTGCATTGTTTGTATTGCACCTGTAACTGTTGACACGAATAAATACGTCCCTTTGACAAGTAAATAAATACATGTAAAGCCATGGACCATAATAAATTGTGTATGCTATTAGTGCTAACAACATTGCTCAATGAAAGAAATGCTATTATACGAGAATATACAAAACAGACACAAACTTACCTTGTGTTATTCGATTTGACGTTAACCAGCACCAGCAGTGAAAGTCCTGTTTGGTCGATCAATCGTAATCTAATTTGTAGCAACAAATCTAACGCAAATAGCTGTTTTTAAAAACTCACTTCACATTGCAAACTGCAATCGTTTAGGAAAACCAGAAAATTCCAATTACTGGGTTTTCACAAGAATACGGGTTTTCAGTCAGTGGGAACGGTCCTATGACAACTCGCTGTGATATTTTGTGAAAAACAAACTTTCTGATATTATTTACAGAAATACACTGAAATGTTCACTCCTGCTGCGCTACTTTTGTCAACGGAATGAATGAATTGCCAGCTAGCCACAGAAGAATGACAATAAAATATGTTATTCTATGCTGATATGTATTTTAACCGGATGTTGAGTTAGTAATATCTAAAGCACTATCTGCAAACAAGACACATCCACTCTCTCGACGATTAATACCGAAAATCTTTGTAGTTCAACACGGGGAATAGTTCCATTTATTAGGGCAGCATTCTATGTGACCAACAACCCAGAACCTTTTCAAACACCTGAAAAGCTTCTCAAGACAACACACACACATGTATACAATACAGAATTTCATACACCTTGACAGTAACTCATCGCCTCCTCTCCCTTACCGGTAGAGCGGTTACCTTTCAGTACAAAAAATTTAAAATCTGCCAGCAAACATAAAACTAAAGTACTCTAAACACTAAAGACAATAAATTGCATACAACATGGGATCTTGCATAAAAACATGGCACGAGGAATTGGATTTCATATAAGAGTTTATCATAGAATCACGAAATAACCGTTGCAGCTTCAGTCACACATATTTACCGTTGCAGTTTCTTGGTTGAACGGAAGTGAACCACATGTTTCACTTCAATCATCAACGAGATACATCAGTTTTATTCGTATTCCTGTTTTCTCCACCAGTCAGTCAGTCTCCAATACGCCTAATTGTAACGACTCTTGTTTACAGACGCAGGATGACCGAGTACTTCTCATAATTCCTGCATCCATTGGGTTCATGTGGGTGAGTAGTCCATACTATAATTTAAAATATCCATTCATTATTAAATAAGAATTGATACACAGTATTCAGCAGTTGAATCAACCGACTGATCAATCTTACCAGGAGATTAAATATTATACATGCCTGTATTATGGTCGTGGAATGACACACGATGACTCCTGGGATTCGGAGCCTCTATTCCATCACCATCTGATCGGTTTGGATCTACAAATAAGAATAACAGGATTACTGGATGAAGACATGATTTATGAGGTTTATATTTGCTTATGTTTCTAGATTTAACCTCAACTCTACACACAATACACTTCATTGAAAATCAAAAGAAACAAAAAATCCTGCTACTTTTTGACTTACTATTTCTGGGATGAAGGCACGGGAAACAGTGAACTTGGTACATGATTATGAGAATTCCTACCTGCAAATAATATAACACCTCAATATGTTTATCAAAACCGCATATTATTAAAATCCAAAATGTTGGATGTTATGGTTAAATCTTACAGAAATGCAGATGACCATTATCAAAAGCCACAACAATAGGAAGGAGACGTTGGGAGACATATGGTGGAAAATGAAATAATTATTTAAAATAGCACAATGTACCACAGTTTGTGGGTAACAATATATTATGTCACTTGTAAAATAATACCAAGGTTAAGCTGTTGTCAATCGCCGATGATTGAGTCTTGAATCTCGGATGACTAGAATAGTTTACCGAAATATTATTTTGAAGTGTCATTTATGAAAATCCTGTATACCTTGAATGGACGAAAAACGCTTCAACTTTGTGAAACCTAACCTTCATGCAAATTGGACGCTAAATTGAACACATGAAGTATTTGAATCAATACTATCCTTGAACTAGTTGGACCGTCCCACGTAATTTGCATATAGTCTTTAAACTAGATATGTGATTTTGTACTTAAGTGCATACAGAATGCAGACAATAATATCGCTTAAGTGAACTGTCTAAACGATCTCAGTAGGTATTGTAATGACAAATAATCAAGAATAAAGTTTACAGGACCTGGAAAACCGGGAAATGGGACATGGAGTGGTAGGACGACAGAACTTATCGAATGCCATACAGTCTAAAGAATTGATTTGTAGTATATAGAGTATCCAAGAAAAATATTCACCATTAACTGTTATGAAGCAAATGATAAATACGGATTTTGTAGATTTAAAACATACTACAAGAACTCGACATACAGTTTTCCTAACCAATCGGTCTGGACAAT
>JAQGAB010000081.1:0-48798 GCA_034696565.1 Isotomurus graminis
TTTTCTGTGAGCTTTGGGGCAATATGATTTTAATTTGTTCATAATGCATCCCCCAAGTGAAATGATAATTTTATTACCATACCCTTTCTGACCTTCTCGTCACTCTCAATTACAGTTACAACGAGTTACAGAGATATCTTTTTAACTGAGAAGCAACAAGTAACCAAAAAACAAGCTTCAAAACATGAAAGTATCATTGCATCTGTGAACTGGTCAACAAGCTACGAATCCTTCCTGGTGAGCCTACCTTAGTGATTAACTACAAAAGACCAAAGATCATCTCACGGCACGGTTCTTTCTTAGCCCAAAATAAATTCACGGGAAAACAAGGCAGAAAAATGTTTTTCAAACTGAGTAGTTATTTATGATTCATGTTCTTTGAAAACAAAAACACTTGATGTGTATATATTTTTATTTATTATGGACTCAAGCAAAATAAAATCTATTGAGAATTATTTCTGTGTTCGGATCAAAAGAAAAAAACCTTGGAAAAGGGTTTAAAATAATAGAAATGTGATATTCAAAGTGTGAAGGATCCCTGTGGGACATGCAGTAAGGCTTTTGAAGGTGTCCAACTTTGATTTAACACAACACAAAAACAATCACAAAAAGAATGCATACTATACTATTCACATATTTATATGTATACATATGTGACTTATGCAACCCGGTCAGTTAATAATTAAACCTTCATGAGAGTAATTAAAGCAAAGTCGTTTGATGGACTTGGTGAGTCAGTTGCCTGATTTCGTGTGATTAGACTAAAATGGTTAATTACCTGAATTGGCAGAAGAGTTGCCTGAAGAGAGGTGATGTGAAGGGATGGAATACGAGTGATTTGGCGTGAGAGGATTGAGACCCCATGAGGATGCTGAGGCTTGTTTGTTGGCCAACTCCCGTTGAGCCGCAAAGCACTGCAGGTGGGACATAAGGCGAAGTCGCAAAGGGTCTTGGATATCCATCCCCTCCACGGTCACCAAGTACCTCGCCACTTCTGCTGCACACTCTCGAAATCCTATCGAATGGTAGTCCATTGCGAATTTGTGAGGATCGTAGGCTAAGGAATCCAAACCTGCGAATTAAATTAAATCATTCATTTTACACACTTAATTCTTCACACGCATCCCCAAAGTATTTATGGATTTTAAGAAAAGGAAAGCTGAAAGTCATATTATAGTGTGAAGCATTTCTTGCAGTATTTCCCGTGTTTTATTATCCTGACATGCATGATTCAGTAATAAAGTGCGTAATAACTACCGCAGACCTTATCATCTTCTTATCCCAAGTAATTCATCTTTAGTGGGTTAAGCACTCATCATCAGGAGGATCTGTTCATGCAAAGTCTGATTGCACCTTATCATCACAATTATTTTCTGATAGGCATGGGATAATTGTCCCTTGCACACATCTATACTTTCTTCCTTTCCTTTCATATTAAGGAGAGTAGGGATAATACAACATGATTGAGTTTTTTGCTCTCTTCACGATCGTTACTCTGTCTACCTTAATGTTTGATATGATACTGTGGTATGCAATCATCTCTTCTAAGAGTAACAGAGGAATGCATTGAGGTCTACCGATATTCATCCATCTCTGGAGGATCCAAACTGGTTTGATCAAAACAATATGTTTCCCTCAGTCTGAGTCAGCAGCAACTACCAAGTCTGAAGCATATATTTGACTCTCGCCTATTAATTTCGATCAAGGATGAATAATATGCATGTGCTATTATTCTCCCTCCGTGGCTTTCTTTAATTGCATGTGGACTCTTAGAAGTATATAAAATATGCTTGTGTAAGGGTTGTTTTGTGATAAAATTGCTCAAATTAACCTGCCTATCGATCTATTCTGCATCCAATCGGATGGAGAAGCATAAAACAATCGTAAGTCGACGCCTGGGCCCAACCTACAATTATTCTATCATATTCAACAGATACCAGATTAAGTTGATTGCACTTCGGTATGCACATTTACGGAGGAAAAACTTTCTCACAGTCTCTCCCAGAAACTTGCTTCTTCAGAAGAAGAGTGAGCACGAGTGGTAATAACTAATCGCTATCATCCTCTTCTCATGCACCATCAGTCAGAACCAACTAATTTATGTACGCTACGTTTGTTTGTAGCTTCTTTTTTACAAAATTTTACTTCGATGTGCGTGAACTTTCCTCCTCATTCGAACCCTCCTTCCTCCTACTCTTCTACCTTTTCCCATACATTTCGCTCATATGTTTCGTTAATAGATTTCATTTGTGACTGTGCAGCGATTTAATTTACTGGCCAGCACTACGGCTTCTATGGGAAATGTGGTGCTTTCTCACAAGTCAGTAAAGAAACTGGAAAAATTCTTGTCCCGTGTAGAGTCGTAGATTACCGAAGTATAGCATATTTACAGCTCAGGACCAACCCACTTTATTAAGGTTCGAGTAGAACAACGATATGAATCTCCCGAAACCAAGAAGTGGTCTACTCCTGGCTCCTCGGTAGTAAAGTTATTAATGTGAATCGTTTCTTTTCAAGATGAAAACAGACTTGGGATATTATATGGATTTTAAAACTGAACGAGGTTTATGAAAACAGGAATTTCAAGCAAAACACGGACTAGGCAAGTCATGTTTTATGATGTGGGCTTTTTATCTTCGTAGATTATGCTTTACTGAATTACTCATTTCGACTTGCTTTATTAATTACCTTTCTGGTTGGAATGAGGCGAGAATTTCTAAAATATGAATATTCACTAACAACTAAAAGCCATCTGGAAGATGAATCCGAGTAATTTTGATATCATTCATCATGAAAGAATTTTATCACGAAGATCTTCTTGGAGGAAAAGTAGCTTACTCGGTGAAGTAGGCTGAGCAAATCGTGCCAAAATATATTACACTTCATTTCGCTAGTATACAAATGACGCACAGGTGTATATATCCCTATGGGGTACACAGGGTCAGTTTTGGATACAAAGCAACACGTTGTTCAAATGTGAGTGTGTTTGGAAAAGGTGTTTCTTGTGATTACTTTCCTTCATCACACAACCGCAAATTTTGACATGGGGCTTGTAAATGTGGATCAATGATTGATGATATAATTGGAAGGTACCTTGATGAGCCTATAGGTCTGTTAATCCTTTTAATTACTACAGACTGAAACTAAATTAAATTATTTCAATTATCAGACCAATAGATGAATTATTTCGCTAAAAATCTACGTGATATTCGATACATGAAAGGTTGCGAGTATCCGCCTGCCTCATAAAAATTCATAGGTTTATTAGTAACTCGATTAACCCTATCAATCACTACAAAGGTAAGCTTCTCATTCACAGTAATCCACCAAGACTCTGGTAGATCAACTAGTAGTAAAGATTCGCTGTATTCTATGAGAACTCCCTTCACCCTTGCTGTAAAACCACTTGCATTTTACTCGTTTTAAATTTGAAGAGCTACGCTAGCAACAAACTGACCAACCCGTCAGACGAGAACCACAAAGACTCATAACAATAAAGTAAACTGGATGCCTAATCTAACTACATAACTGCTTTTTAACTTAAATTGAAATCATCCTAAAGTGCTATTGATGAGATCTTTAAAAAATTTGTCGTCAATTTGGCATTATGATAATGTATCAACCTTTCATTGATGGCAAAATCAGCAGAAAAACTCACAGCTCCCTCTTCATCTATTAGGATTACGGACATTGATGGTCAAAAGTCTTGAAATCAAACCACCTTAAGAGATATAAACGATTACGGGAGATGTGCAGAGACGATGATGATTACGGAATGATTTACTTGCATTAGGGGATTTATGGCAGACAGGCATTTTTGCTGGTTATGTGGAAAAGCCATGTTCATGTAATCGTGTAGTAATGTAAAATGCTCATTGACTGTTGAGTTTTCTCCTCACTCCTCCGACAACGTGAGAAAGAGTTGGCCTAAACGTGAAACTACTTCTGGGGCTGTTAATAGCTGTTGATGATGTGAGTAGAATTAAACATGTTCAAGTTAATGCATATGTGTGTGTAGAGTTGTACTGGTGAGAGATTTTTTAATGCTCATCTCTTAAACAAAAGTCCATAATGAGTCTGAAAGTAACTGCCAGAGTAAACCGAAGAAAAGTGGATGAAGGAAATCTCAAGTTCTATTGAAAGTAGCTGCCGCACACACGGAAGATTTGATAACCTCTTATTGTAAAGGAAGACTCATGCAGAGCCCGAAGTAACAAATCATGGGAAGAAACGTAAAGTAAACTTGTTACAAGTAAATGAGAGTACCTGTGGCTAAGTTCATCAAAGACTTAAAGACTTTTATAAAGTGTAAAATAAGAACAAACATCCAAACACAAAAATCCCATCCGCTTTTGATGCTTGTTTAGCCTGTCTCTTTGATAATTACTCTTATCTCATACAGTGTGTGTTCATTTCTTTTACAAAACGAATCGGAGAATAAAAAGTTTGCTTTTTTATTGTAAAAATGAGTAAAAGGATCAGCAGACGAGGCAGGAGGCAAAGTGAAAAGACTCTTGCCCCTTCATCTAGAAATCCAGATTGATCTTACATACATATTACATTCAAAGGTCTGATTTCTACGAAATCTTGTTCTCGGGCGCCAGACAATAATTTCTCAGTCGGCCACACGGTCAAAGGTTATATGATCAACTTTGCTCAGTTCAAGACTAATAACGATTTCATTTTTATTATTACGGTGGGACCCTTCTCAATTTGATGTATTGGAGGGCTAAGCGAGTTGTACGCGATGTTGTTACCACCGCCACACACTGGATGATGATGCATGGGAGTTGAAGATTATTAGCTGGAGGATGATAAAGGAATGATGATGAAGATTAAAACTAAGGAATTAGTAGAGAGCCTTATTACCACCTCCGCCTCCCTTTACTGTTCTCCTACTTGTAAACCACTTCTGATATCCAACCCTCTCCAGCCTTTTAATTCTAAACCTGTAATTTCTTCTTCTCTAATTATTATCATTATTTCACAAGAGGTCTTGTTCATCACATAACCATTTAAATATATTTATGAGTTTCAAATTGTATACTTTTAATTGCTCGCTTTTCACATACATAATCAGCCAATCGATTCATCCTTAATTGAGTTTGAGGAAGCATAAAACGCAAGGATGTATTCTACTTGTGTGACTTGGGCATGTGTATTGCAACGTGATTTTTCCCGAACAATGAGTACTACAAGGGTCTCATGCGTTTTATGTTTTGGAATTTGAATGTAAGTAAACGTGCATTGAGATGAGTATTGGGATTGGGACATGGCCAGTATATTGTCAGTTAATAGACTTAAGAACCTTCTTTACTGAACAAGGGACGATAATACACAACACACTTGTTCGGTATTGTGAGAAAAAGAGAAAGAATGTGCATAGTGCATATACACAAAGCAACAAAGTCACAAAGTTAAGGCTGAGAACATTCTCTGACAATAAAGTAGAAAGATCTTTTTTGAATTCCTTTCGTATCTTTGAAAAGAAGAATTCAAGTGACAGAGAGAAATAATAATAAAAATGAAGATCATTAAGGAAGAAAAAGGGTTGGTTTCATTTCATTCCTTACCTTTTGCATGGAGCATTTTCAAATGGTCCACTGTCATCTGAAGAATCTCGGCTTTTTCCAGCTTGGCTGAACCTTGCTTCTCAAATGCTGTTGGGACAAGTCGTCTCAACTCGCTCAGACTGTTGTTGATCCGATCTCTCCGTCTCTTTTCGATTATCCCACGACGCTTTTTACGGCTGACATTACCACCACCACTGCCACCACCCGCATCAGACCCGGGTGGTGTCATACAACTGTGAGTACAAAGAGATAAAAGGTTCCCATCAGAAATCATTCCTATTATTTCATTAGTGTCTTGTTAGCACCTTTTCTCTACATTTCTAAAACTCCTGAGATAGTTTTAAGTTATAAGTGCACGAAATGAAGTATACTTATATAACTGGTAATTTTTGACATGCCACATTTCCTTAGAAGATGACTTGATTTTTAATCAGTCATCCTCAGGATATGCGTCAAGTTCATTTGCATACGGTACAAACAAAAAGAAAACTTTTTTTCATTTTTATTTTAATTTGACCTTTTAGAATATGGGTATCATTTATCAAGGCAATCACATGCATTAAGCAGGGTTACTCCAGGTATGTTTTCTGTCTGTCTTCAGTCTCACTTTGCCTCATTCTACCGAACTCCTTTTCCCTAATCCACTTTGTCCACACTACTACGCTTCATGGTGAAAGTACCAAGGAACCGTAAAACACAATCTACTAGACTACCACAACCAGACTTACTCGCTTGCACGGAGTTTCGTCTGTTTAGAAACTTTCCCTATGAAATTACAAAACTCTTGTATTTATGTAATCAATTTTTCGCAATATCTAATCAAAATATTAGGAATATTAAAATATGTATACGAACTTTATTCTTCTAATGACACAGAACTCTTATTCAGTCAGAAACCTGGCATTATACAACCTGTGACTAATGCGTTTCAACCTCCAGTAACCGCTCATTACTGGAAACTGAGTCGAACTTTCTCATTACAATTTTATTCTCCGTGGCTTTTGAAATTTTTCTATGAACTCCAAATGAGATTGTTTGTTCACCCGTAAGTTGAATCCTTCAAAACATCGCATTAACTGAATAATCGTATGATTTCTATATTACCTTTCATTCAAACACATCTCCATCTCTATAGTCAAAAAGTGAAAGAAAAAATAGTAGCTGTCTGCAGGAAACGAGAAAAGTAGTCTAACCGTTCTGGGAAACATTAGACACATTTCGCTCGTCTTATTTTCCTTCTAGAACTTCTAAGATGTAGGTCTTTGGCCTTTCACCATACAAGATGAATAGTTATAAGTTAATTACACAAACTCTACAAAATTAAGGGTATGCAATTAGCTTAAACACTGCTTCTCCTCGTTAAGTTTGAGGTTCCTCGAAAATAGAAAACACATTGTGGCAGGTCATTTCTTTCCCCTTCTTCCGCTTATTACATAGTGAAAGTAAAAATAAACAACTCTAACCTGTCTTTGGTGTCTGTGAAGAGATCATCGCAATCACTGTCACTCAGAGCTCGTTTCGACATGCTGGACTCTGGAGGAGGCAGTTGATGATTAGGATGATAGTTGTAATTATAATCAAAAGTGATTGCCGGGTGAGCCGGGTAAGCTTCAAGCTTAATCGACGGATAAGAAGACGGAACCACAGGATGCTGCATATAAAATATTTTCCAACTCTGGAACTTTCAGCTAATGAGACACTTCTTCCAACTGTCCTGTGTGTGCTAATCAGAGACACTCTTTCCGATTAATGAGAGACACCAGGTGAGCTCGTCCACTGTCTTTGCATCAGTGTGTCACGTATCATTCGCTCAATCGAAGATCACACGCAGACACATCTTGATCTCTGATGATTAGTCATTATTTTGCATTTGTTGAAATGAAGCACATGTACTCTTCTTGTACTACTACTGTCTCATTCAATGATGGTACACACACTCAGGAGGAGTGGAGGTGATCTTGTTTTGAAAATTGAGCAATTGAGCTTACTTCATTTCCCACGGTTAATAAAGAGACTGACACAATTCCATCTACGAAACCTGTCCTGTCTTAAGACACTCGTTAATCAACTTGTCTAATAATCAGACCAACTGTTTTCTACTCATGTTTCGTTTCATTCACAAACATATTGACCATCACAGTTTTGATTTAATTAATCCCATTCGCACGATATATTTGGCTCAGGAATTTGTTATCGCTTATTGTCCAACTGGTATACACTCCTCTCAAGTCTCCTTTTACTTTCTGAGATACGCAAATAAACTTTCTCTTTGGGACTTTTCCAAACTTTGGGGTTTTATGGCGATGAACAATGTTCTTTGAGTTTATGATGTGTGAATACACTGCAGAACTTATGGCTTCAATTAAGTACCAAGTACTTTGGCTACTTTACTCTTTACAAGTTAAGTGCTCTGTCGTTTCTCAGAAAGTCTCACTTTTCTTGGGTCACTTGTTGCGTGATTCTTACAGTTTCTATTACTTCTGATCTCAGAATCTTATGATTTTCCTCAAAAACTAAGTTCCAAAAAATATTGGAAATCGTATTTGGAAGTTAAGGTCAGGTCAGTTCCGATAGGAAATGAGTTGTTGTCCGTCCTCGTGTGGCCACGTGTCTGACGGTTGCATTGCAAGTGACAGCCGGTCGACCGACGGACCGTGTGCTTATGTGTGTGTGTGTGAAGAACACTGCAGTACGTGAGTTGCTGCTGAGAAGGATCCTTAAACATAGTCGGGGATAGTGGAACAGGGTCCCTTACAGAGCATCAGTAAGCACCCCCGGGTTCGCCACCAACAACCCTTCATTCGTTCAATGCATTATCACTTGGAGAATCAAGGTAGGAAGGAAGGACTGGAAGTTGTGGGCAAAAACCAACCCCCATATCTTCATAATAGTCGCCCCGCAATAATTCATTCAATTGGATTCGGTGGGGCGTTAAGCCACCGAAGCTTTATTTTATAACCCCCATATCTTCATAACCATTCATATCTCTACACGACACGATATTAAACTACCCCTGTTGACTTGTTATACCCAAGTTAGCCCATTACTCACTCACTATTGTGCTTTTCATGAGGTTTCAAGCTCTCCGATCGTGAGAACTGAATTTTTTCTCCTGTCGCTCCTAACTTTTTCGCATGGGTCTCTTAATAGCTTCCCATCGTCAGGCCCAACACTCCACCGGCAGCCTCCATGCATACACTTTGTTTTTTTGTCTCAGGACCATCTCATCTTTCATGAAATCAACTCTCAGGCAGAAGAGCATATCCATTGTCATTATTATGTGTGTTCCTTCGTCTTTCTTCATGGATGGACACAAAGTTTCGAGCTCCATTCATCCATTGTGGTCATGAAAGTTATTGTTAGTGGGTGCTGTTCCACCACAGGTCCACACACACTTCGTATGCGTCTCTCCAGTTTTAATCTACCAGAGGAAACAAAACAGGAAGAGAGTACTTTTCCAGTCAAATTCATTGGAATAGTTTACCTTTAGTAGGAAGAATTGGGGCGTTTTCTTGAAGATTAATATGTTTCGTCCACAAATAAATAATAAGCAAATGCTACACACATTCAGACCATTTCTTTATATGCATTGCTTTTTATAGATATTTCTTTTTAAGAATTTATGTGTAGAATATCTCAAATTAACTTTTAATGCATCTGCACAAATATATTGAATTTTCCTTATCTTATGATTACTTGCTTTGTCTAAAAATAATCTACAAGTCAAAGTAGTAGGTAATTGTTCCGTTTAAGAATGTAAAATGGTTTAAGAGGTCTTGTCCTAACAAGTAATTCTTAATGGAGTAAAAATGTGATTTTACGGACAGAAGATAACCGTATCTGAATCGTAAAGCCACGGTAGGTTACGGATTATGTGGGAGTGAAGAATACAAACAGTCGAAAGGCTAAAAAGAAGAGAGACGGTGTCTTTCAAGAGGTTGTTTGAGAAGAAGCATATCTCTGCAGTGTACGCAACCTTTGATATCCTCCTGTCTCTTTGATTACATGATTACCTACTGATTACCACGGGCAAGTTCCACATAAAAGCTTTGATACATGAAAAAAGTCATTTTGACAAAAAACAGAAGAGCAAGACCGTGAGAGAGTTTTTAGTGTGGGAGAGAGACAGAAGCGCTAAGACAAGGACACATCTTGCAGTAAGTAGCAGCAACCCGAGTAAGCTCACATCATCCGTGCAAAAAATCTGGACCTCATGAAACTCAGATATATTTTACATAAAGCACAATGAAACCACCTCCAACCCACCTCAAAGAGTACCTGCATCACTTCTTTAATGATGATGAGGATGACAACAACTTCTGACAATGACAAACTTGTCTTTCAACTTGAACTGCACCGAAAGACTTGGTGCATTAAAGATATCATCAAAGTCCATTACAAAACCTATCCATTCGATAGATCAACCTCATCTCATGCGACTCGACAGCTGTCCTCCGTCTTTGTTGCCTTTAAGTAAATCTTTCTCGCGTATTTTGATGCCAAAATCTAAACCGTGTGAATTTCATTGCTTCCAAACTTGACCATTAGACTGTTTATTGGAGAGCGAGAGAGTCAGAGGATTTTTGCGTTCTCATGCCTTAGTTATGTTTGATTACACAGAGGCGTGGACAAATATCCGCTATATGGTAATTCCCAAAGTGCTTAGTAATGCGTTAAATATTCAATAATAGTGTAAGGTTTGACCAGTTGAGATAACAAGTAGAAGCAAATTTTAACCGTTTGTGTAACGTTTAGAGATTCACCAGGACAGAATTTGGGACGCTATCATCACACTCAACTGCCATGTTCAAACCTAAACTACACAATTACACCATTTAAGCTGCGACTGTCTAGAATTTAATAGCTTCGTGTGTTTCGTCTGCTAATACGCATAAGTATGTTGACTTCAAATAAACCAATACCCCAAAACATACTCCATATCAGTTAAGTTAATGATTCCCTAACTTACATCAACAAGATAATTTAATTAGGTGAGAAATATGACACATGCAGACCTTCCCCATTTACTCTGACGCTTAGCTACTCCACAAAATGTCACTAAGTCTCTGTGCATCACGCAGCCACACCTTAGAAATTATTCAGCTATGTTGTCTTAAGTGGCAGAGTGGCACTTAACAAACCTTTGTTATTTAAGCAACAAGTACGGTAATGAGAAAATCTATTGGAGAAAACCCACAAAAATCCTAATGTTATTTGGCACAGTTACAAACTCGCATGTTTTAGTAAGTAACCAAAAAATACACAATCTACGACTCTTTACCAGCCACCTGTTAAATTCAAACGGACAACCTTCTCGGGCCAAAACTAATTAAGCTTAAAATATATTCTTTACCTACGCTATGTGGTACACGAGATTTCTCCACAAAGAGCAACAAAAGAACGTGAGATGTTATACGATTGTACATAAAACAAATGTGGGTTTGTTTGTTTTGATGAATATGACAAGCTTAGTAAGTTTCTGTGCAACCGATCCCAACACGGGATTATTTGGGTAGCGACCTTTCCTCGATGTGAAATAGTTTCGCAATTTATGTAATACCTAAAAAGTGCATGAAACGGTAGAAAATATAAACCGCTAAATCATACCGCATCGCTGTAATTCTGCACCTCTATTTCTAGCAAGTTTATTTTAGAATCAACTACAATTAATTTCCTTTCACAAAAACTGAGATCGACATACATTTAATTCCTGTGAGAAAGCTCAGGTCCGTTTGTCACACCAAATAAAATGGTTTGTGAAACTACAAACACCATATAACAAGTAAAACACACACCATTTCTATTGTACTGAAGAGTAAGCGTCCTCAACTGCACTTCTTATTCCAGATTCTATTTGAGTGGAAATATGAGCCGTAGAGGATGTACTTGATCAAATGGTAGAAAATAATCTCCGGTCCTATTGTTCCTATCACCTAACTAGTAATGCTGTCCACATTGTCAAGTGGAAAAAGTAATCGCACTCTCTCAAGCCCTGTTGAATGTACTTTTAGCTTAATAGAAAAAGTAAGACTGGACTTTTACCACGCAGAGAAATTCGAACCATGCTTTTACTCTCACTTAACTTTGCACGAGAGCTATCACGCAATTCCAGAATTAGGAATTAGAATTGTTCCCTCCAACATTCATCAGGAGAAATGATACGGAGTAGTTAATGTAATGCATGCTTCTATTTACCTTTCACTCCAGTGGGAAATCTTGTTCCATTTCCACACTAGTGATTACCACCTCACCTCCCACATCTCACCAACTTTTACGTTCTAATGGGTCTCATCATCATCATCATCATCCTTCGTGTTGTTGGTTGATTCGCAGATTCGTTAATACAATTTATTATTATGTAAGCAATCGCGTAGGTGACTTTAACTTCCTGTGACACACTTTTGTAATTTTTTGTGAGTTATTCAATCCCTAACGTAAGGTTTCTCATTATGTACAACAGAAATGGGCACACGAGTAGGAGACTATTTCAAAGGAACTGCCGTTCTTTATTAGAGTCGAGGGTAGCTGTCCTAAAATTCACAACGGAGGTACGAATCACTGGAGAATGGGTTGAAAAGATATCCCTTTTTACTTTTTATCCATTCCTGATTCAAGGAAAATAACATTTTTACCATTTCCCTTAATTCTTGACACACTTACATCGTTTTGAGTTTGGGTAAAAAGGCTTTTTGTGTAACGAGCAACTTGTTAGCGGTGAGTCGAGAGACGTAGTTATGTTGTGATGTTAATTCTGTTTTATCAATGCAGCAGCACACTTCCCGGTTTTAAGGAAAGGGTCTGAAGTGTTTTTGGTTCAAGGTAGAAAAATTCTTTTCAAAGAATTTTAAATACCTAACAAAAACGTAACGATTCGTTTCTGCGTAAAAAAGTGAGGTGGGCGATTGATACAACAAGCGAAATGCAAAAAGGAGAAAGCAACCCTTTAAGTGTCACATTCAACTCAATTATGTCCCAATTCCCATTGCACTCATTTATTAAAGAACCCAAAATGTCTCACCTGTTTCTTTTTATCATTAAATAAACATGTGTATCGTTAGATATTAAGCAGTCTTAAATTCACACCGCATATCATTCAAGATCACTAGAGACAATAGTACCCGCAGTATACAATAAATTCATGTGGATATGTTGCATTTATTAGATCATCACAGATAAGGACGGATGCCAACGACCAAGCAATTCTCAATCTTGTACTAATTGTGATCGTCAGGATCTAAAAATCTAGATCCTTAATACTCCGCAATAAATCACAATGAGATTGAATAGAAGAGTTTTATTCAAGGAAATGCCGTGTGGGAGTTGTTGAATTTGCGAATTCGTAATCCCCAACCTTTGAAAGATTGAGATGTGATGATCGGCTTTCCGTCTAAAGCATCTACATTGAGATCAAACCCACATTATTATTAGAATTGCATTATTGTCTGCTTATTCTTCATCCTCCTTGTCCCATTCTATCTCCCAGATTCTTATTATTCAACTTACGCATTCAAGTTTCGATCCCATGCTACTTATGTGTACATTGCTGATTGTCCCCAGCGGACTGACGGATGGTTGGCTTTTGCTTGTGCTAAGCTCGGATGAATCTATGGGAAAAGATGATTTCCCACCGTATAGCTCCAGTTGAGGAGGAAGGAAATATATGATTAAACCCTATTTTCTGAGCGTATAGGGTACGAAAGCTAATTGTCATTTCTCTTTGTGCTCTACTCAAAGTATACTCCTGCCTGTTCATATATACATTAATAATAATGTGATGCCCCTCCAGATACGCCAGTTTAGTTCCACCACCACCAATATGGTTATAAATATATGTGTGAGCAGAATGAATGGGGGAATACTACACTATAGACACACTGAAGGGTAGTACACTTATACATGAAGTACTTGTTCCTCTTTCTCCCTTCTTCCATTCATTCATCTTCTTCCTATTTCGTATGGTTGACAGAGGATCTACGAGTGTACACTCTTTATAGTGGCTCTACGAAGGAAGGATGTTTAAAGCTTAGACAGGATTACAGTCACAGATGAGTAGGTAGGAGAAGCAATACGATTATTATGAAGGAAGAAAGGTGAAAAAGGAAGGAAGGGAATCGAATTTCTTCAGCATTGGCACACAACGCAAGGTGCAGGGACAATATTCCCACACTCATTAGAATGATTTTATCTCTCATGCAACAACCCGTCGCAGTACAAGTGCTGGCCAAGGTTGTTTATCAAATATGCACAGTCTGTTTTTGAAATAAGGAAGTAGTGTAATAAATTAACAAAGCGTGTGACTGTTTACTGTCAAAGTAAAAGTAACTTTTCTACTTGCATTTCAGCAGTTCCTTAACTTCCTCATACAAAACTTGTTGCTCATTGACATTTTAAGGGTACTTGATTGATGCGCCTCGTGGATACACTTAGCCAGTTTCTTAGAATGGGATGTTAATTAGAAATGTTATTCATTAATTAACGTGTATCATACTATCGCAAGGTTAAATAACAAAACGGGCTTGAAAACACCAATTTTGTCGAATTAATGAAAAACGAAGTCCCTTGACTCGTTGTACATACTATACGTCCGTTGTTTGGCGTAGAATGTGCTTCACGCAGTTAGAAGACAAGACACGCTTCATAAACCAAGGGTCTATTTAAAAGTTTTAAAACTACAACTACATGTTTAAAAAATTAAATGTTCTTATCAGAGACGAATTATCAAATAGTTAAAGTGAAGAAAAAGTTATGAATGAATGTGTGGTGTGGGTGCATTTAGAAGGTCAAATTTTAATCTATAAATTAGGTCTACAAAACCTTGGGAAACAATTTTAGGGTGGCATAGATCACGCATACTCTTTTACTTATTGTTAGTCATTTGTTTGGAAGTTGGAAGTATCTAAGAAAACCTTCACACTTATTTTCAGCACTACGTTAAATGTTCCTTCCCAGGCTAGGTATATGGGTTAAGAACTAAAGGACTAGATTAGTTTTTCCTCTGCTTCACTAAATACTTCTTACTTATTCCTCCCACTCCAAGATAGCTTGAGACGAAAGCAGGAAACCGTACCGTGAAATGAACGGCTGGAACACAATAAACGGATAGTCTTGAGATTTTAAAGAAGCAATCGGTCTACGAAAGGAAAAAAGGTCAAAAGAGCATATTACCCTGGGCAAGGTAACGTTCAATCCTTTGCAACTGAAACAAGAGCAATCATCTTCCTCCAGTTCATTTCTTTGTTGGTGTTCTTATTCCCATCGTTCTCGTACAACCTTCACTAAAAGAACAGGTGTTTTCTTCTCTTCGGTCTTGAAGAAGATTCTGAATGAATGAAACTCAAGATTTCTTAAGCGTATATATCGGATTTACAAAGTAATGAGTGTGGTGGGATCATATTAACACTTGTAAAAGTTCATCTCTCTTCTTTTGCTCCTTCGGTATACCAACAATTCATTAGGATAATCAAACTGTTCTGAAAAAGGAGAGGTAAAAGGGGTTGGATTTTTGATTGCAGGTTGGTAAAAAATGGGCAAGGATTTCCTGCCCAACACTACTGAACAATTGTATACTAGTCAAGACACAAAATTCATAAATTGCTAAACCTCTTGGAGTTAACATATGTACTAATTACATTAATCATTACTGGATGGTATAAGGTCATCAGAGGGATCCCTGAGGTCACACTACTTTTAAAGGGGGTGTGGAAAAGTTCCTCACGATACGTATGAATGATCTGCTTACTCTATTTCTTCGCTTGCTTTTCCTCTGACAGATCGATTTTCAAATCAGTATATTTTTTAATCACATCTTCACCCCTTTTCTAGCCAAACCTGTAATTTACCCAAATGAAAGTAAATTGGTGGAAAAGCAATTATTACTAAATTCTATTCTAAAAGGGATAATAAGTTATGTAAGGGATGAGGTAAGAGAAAGGGCTTTGAGAAACATTCAGCGTACATTATGCTCCTACAATTTCATTCACAGTATTCGATGAGGTAATCAATTAAAGACTGCACTTCGAACTTAAATTGCTGAAAGCTACAGATTTCTGGAATTCATTAAACCATTACTCATCAGGTAGATGAATGCGCATTTTGCTAAACAGTATCAGCATCTTTTCCTTGAATGTTAAGGTCAAGCTGAATTTTGATTAGCATAAAGGTCGGGTTGTTACATTCCAGATGTCTTCTCAAGATTATCGTGGCTTCGTTTAATCAAAGAATCTGCTGCTGTTGTCTATCTGAACTAAATCAACATAATAATATCTTCTGGGATTTGCAATCAATCATTGCATGTCATTGCACCACTGTTCCAATGCAAGCCTTCCAACATCACACACGTATCAATGAGTTGTGTAGAGTTCTTCAGATTTCTTGCTCAAATAATTCTTTAATGGTTTCATACCTTATTCCAACCGCTGGTGTATTAATCTTAGCCATATTTCTACTTTTTACTATTTAATTTCTCGACGATTCCATTGTTTTCTCTGAACGAAGGAAAATTCATTTGATCACGAAAGGGACAATATACTATATATGCTGTTAATCACTGTGGGTTTAAGTACACTCACGATGTGGTAAATCAAGTGTGGAAAGCGAGGTTTTTTTACACTTTAATTGGAGATGAATAACTTTTTCCACTGTACTTCTTGTTTTTATCGCCATTAGTGGTAATAAGATTGTAGGGTGGCGTATCATTCAAAATCAAAATTATGTGTTTTGATTTGATACGAATGCCCCTTATTTTCGTTGCGGGTGCAATTTATTCCCACTTTAATTTAGCTCGAGTATGAAACTTTGAAACTGCAAAGAATGCGATGCACGTTCACATTACATTTTTTGATGTATTGACACAAGGCATCAATTCCTCTTTTTTACTTAGCGGCTGGCAATTCATTATCATCACCTCTGAAATTCCTTCTTGAATGATTGCTACCAACCAACAAGAATTTTATACTTTCACAGACATTACTTATGCCATGATATGCGTTTCTCGATCTATCACAAATGAAAGGTGGCAAACAAGAGTTGAATGAATGCGTTTTTCGTTTAATCTTTTGGTCATTAACTTGTTGATTATTATCTTGTGCTCTGTCTGCTTCACATAGCAATCATATTAAAATAAATTCCAGTCAGGAATCTAAGTCCAAAGACCAAGTCGCCTCACTTGTCTGCTTGTGTGATGAAAGTGATGAATGAGGTTAATCCGGGACTAACAGGTTGGAATATCGGAGTGTCAGAAGATTAGTTTGCATCTATGCACATAATCTATCGTCCATCCACCCATGTGTCTTTAAATGCAAATTATGATCCTTATCAGAAAATGATTCCGAGATGAATGCACACTGCTGCATATCTCTGGATTATTCCCACGTTTCCAATCCTCTCGTTGGTTTCAAACTTTCATGTGGGTTGAGAGGTATATGAGGTGTGCTAACATATTCCAGTAATATATTAGTATATTTACATGCTATTGTGATTGATCGGCCATATTTTCAGTATTCATTGATACTAAATATATAAGCAGTTGTTCAATTCCAAATAAAATCTGAATTCACTCACTATCCAATTCCTTGAACCGAGTTCCTGTGACAAGCTTTACATTTGAGCTTGTTAAGAATTCTGGCTTTTTTAAACCCACCCTTAGGTATTTCGAACATATGGTTTGTACTAGTTTGTAAGAATGATTATATCCTTCCGGTTTATCCTGATAATCTTGATCAATGGGGAAATGCGTATGCTTTATTTAAGGAAGCTGGCAATGAGTGAAATGTTTAATTGGCATATGGACACTCGTATTACAACAATGTATTAACATTAATACCATGTATGGATCAAGTGTTAATTTTTATTCTGACGTTGTAAGACATGCTCTATACTCAGAGCTAGAAATAATAACAAGGTTATTTCGATGTCCAGTTTGATATCTCAGGACTTGAATGGGTATATTTCTTCTCAACCCACGGATCATTAATTGATGCATACACCTTCCTCATAAGCACGTACTTGGGCCGTGTCATTCAGTTCCGTTTTTTTGCTTTCCTTCTATCTAATATAGCTACATAGTAGGAAAGATATATGTATCCAGAGTTTTTAGCGGAGAGTGAGATATAGGAATGGACCATAAAAAGAAAGTGAGAGAAGGAAGGGTAACTTATGCTGGGCTGGGATGAGTTTTGAAAGAGGGTGAAAAATCGGTGCGTGTGAACAGAAGCTTAGAAGCAGTTCCCACGCCTAAAGCCACGTACGTGGATTATTATGACGAACTCACCCTGCCTGCTACTTGCATCTTGCACTTACACTCCCTGACAAACACTTGCATTAAGCCTCATTTCATAAGCAATGAGGGAGGTGGAAAGAACACACAGGTAAGTGAGACTACACCACTTGGACAATGCTCGGATCTAAAATAATAAGTTTCAGAGAGATTATATATTGTACGTCATGGTTGGTGTGTCCTCCACCTCGAATCTCTCAACATCTGTAATGCTTCACTTGTTTTTTTGCCACAACCCAATGATGTTAATATTCTGTATTCTGCTCATTTGATTGGAATATTTAAATCACAAGAATTGTAAAATCTTTATTTGCAATATTTATTAACATTTTGGTGTTTGGTGTTATCGTGTTGATACAATTTAAAATTATTATTAATAATTTTGTCTGCTTCACAAAACCGTTTGCTAAAATTGGGTTTAGACTGTAAACACATCCACGAAAATAAGAAATGTTTATGTAACAGCCAAATTGTTGTGAAAATAGTCGTTTGTAGGGCTATTTATTGAACCAAAATGTAAACATGAGGAATAAAATCACGTTGGCAGTCAGAGATGACTGTCATAGACAAGATGACTATAGACTGATTGAAACTTCAGTGGAAGTTGTGTATTTTGGACACATTCACAAACTGTAGGAGGTGTACCTAGTCATTGCTTTATTATTAGGAGTTCATTATACATTATGGCTGATGCCAAGAAGTTGTAGGAGTTTTGTGTATAGGTCAAAGTTTAGGTAGAATGTTTGTAAACTACGCTTCAGAGTAACACAATTATTCTCTAACAAACTTAATATGATCTTTACAAGGAATTCTCAGAAAACTCACTTTAAGCTAGTCACCATTACTGCGTGAGTACGATATCACGAGACTCGTCGCACCGAAATGCTTTCTGTCACCCAAACTGATGTATATATTTAACTACAAATTAAATAGATGACAATTCACCAGAATATTCTGCGAGAGATATCGCTGAGATAATAATTTTGGAGTACCCCGTGTATCATGAGTTTCAAATTAGGTAACAATTTCTTTCTAACGATTCATAGGCTACTTTTACTGAAACATACACAAAAAGATGCGTTTCTGAATTTTGGCGATGGTGTTGTTGCATAAAATGTTTATGATTTAATTAATTATAGATTTACCTTATCCAGGTAAAAAGTTGCCATTTCAGATTTTTTTTCTAGATATAGGTTCCTTGCAAAATCAGTCGGTTGATAAAATGCTATGAAAATGCTTCCCAACGGGCATCTCAGGGCATTATTAATCATTTATTTTATTATATTCAGGGAACGATGGGAGTGAACTGGTCTAGCTGTCACCTGTCCTAGAAGCCTTACCACAAGGAAGGTTCTCATTTTAAATCAGTATCTTTTCTGGACGACGCATTTTGTTACTCATTTAATTACAGGTGAGTCATAATATCTTACCTTAAATCGATTTGAACCTACTTTTCTGCAAGCAATGACGGGTAATTTATGCAAGTAATCATAATAGCTAGAATTTAAGTACAAGCAAGCATGTTACACTGATGTTGCTTATTACTGTACACACTAGTACACAGTTTGTGGTCGTTTTGTTTATTGACACATGAATTGCTCACGCATCTGCTAAGATGTTCATTAGAAAACTATACAGAAGAACACAAAATAATAGAACCTATCAAGTTACATTTTATACGCTGAAGAATAACCCTGCAATTCAATGACTAACCGAATGCACTGGATGACTAACCAATAATAAAATATTGAAGGATTATTATCTCTTGTCATACGTACTCAAAACGATACAAAACAAGTGTAGTAAAGACTATCTGACTGTCTCGTGGTACGAAATACACGAGAGAAAGTTTGCGTATGTGAAAGCGCATAGACTTTCGTCTAAGGGGAAAGCGTAGGCAGACTGACTCTGACTAACCCACTGAGCACAACATAACCAAAAGGACCAAAACACTCACTTGGTGTTACTCACTCGATGAATCCATCCTCTGCATGCAAAGCTCAGACTTAAAGGAAAGCAACTTTCTCCTGGCCGGTATTCTTTCCCCAGCTCTCTACGAAGACACCAGTGTTTCACCTTCTCTTACCTTCACTCACTGTAAATCTTCGCATCTGCTTGCTTACCATCTTATTATACAGTGAAGTGAAGGTGTCTAATCTCTATTTGAAATATACTCATCATCTTACCAACATCAGAACAGAAGATTAAACATACCATGGTTCACCCAATAACAAAATGAACTCCTTGGAGCAACATCATTCGGTTGAAATCCCCTTTTCGGGGGAAAGTGAGCCATATACTGAACTACCTTTGTGGTTGGTGTGGCTCTCGACTGTCGTACTCTCACTGGCTTTCGTCATTGGATTACCTTGTAAGGCTTTAATAACTTAATATTTATATATTTTTTAAATCGCAAATGAATGAAAATGTAATTAGTCTGTAAATATTTTACAATACCTGCTGGACCAAACTAATCATTTATTGTTTGCCCCGTGCATAATAATTGAAATGCAGAATTTAATTAATTAAATTCACTGCTTTTCTGTGTGACTTAAGTGAAACATCAAAGAGAAGATGGTCTCTTTGTAAGATATAAGAAGTGGAAGGCAAATAATAGACAAGGCTTGCTTCGTAATCTAGAGCATCCGCTTGCTTAGCTTAATAAGTTCTTTACTTCCACAGTAGTTAATTGACTTACTGGGTTTCGTTGACAATCGCCTGTGGGGTCTATGACTTTAGTTAAAGTCTAAAAGTTTTCAATACAATATGAATCTTAAGTATGTTCATGACTCCCTAAGCAATAAGCAATAACCGTCTTACGTGCAGTGACAGTTTTACCCGGAAGTCTGTGAATGCGAGAATCAGGCAGAGTTAAGAAAAGGGAAGTTACCAATAATCTTGAGGGGGTAGTTTGAGAAGTTTTCATAATTATTTTCGAGTTTCGTAACTTAAGTTTTGCTGACATTTTCAACAACCACGACATTACACATACCAAAAGTCGCCTAGAATTTTCCTATTTTAATTATTCTTTCAAGAAGCTCTGGGATTTGCAACGCATAATGTTGACAGTCAATTGTAATCCTATTTAATGCGTTGAAGTAAATGGCGATGCAAAGATGATTTTCGACCCGAGATTGCACAATCTCGGGTCGAAAATCATCTTTCTCCTTACTCAAAGTGCAAGCCTCTCCGAATTTTGCGTTACTGTCTTTCTCCATTAAAATACTTATTCATAACCTGTGCGTTGCTCACCACACGTCTTGCACCATTACACTGTTATTACTCTTCACCGTGATCTTGTAGATTCCAAGGTTGTAGACATAATTCAAGGGGCAAATTTGATGATGATAGATGAATTTCGTAAGATAAAGAAATACCCCGGAACATCATGGGATAATACAGCGAGATGCGAAGGTCAATTAACAAGATATATCTATGGGACGTAGGGAACGTGAGGAAATATCCATGCAAATGGGGCACAAGCTTTACTCTCAGCTCGCTTTACTAACATCCGTCTTCACTCGGATAAACCGTTACGAAGTATTTTGCAAACATGAGAGAGTTTGTGTTAAGATACACGAGGTCACGGAGAAGTTTTATTGGTTGCATATAGTTTCCCAAACCTTATGAGCACCGATGATGCCCGTTTCCCAACACCAAATCTCAGTAGGCCTACTCCTCGGATGACTTATTGTTTTTTTTAATAAGATCGTTTGAAATTGTTTCTAGCGTACGCAAGAAAAATAAGTCTTATATTGCCGATCGTGCCTAATCTCTCCCTTTATGCCACACTGTCGTTAAATCTGTCTTTCGTACGAGTGACTGGGGGTAGAAGTACGCAATGGTAATGCAATAGTCAGTGTTTTATAAATCGAAAGTGGAATAGGTATCCCTTTGAAACTCTAATCCGTTTTGCCAACAGATTTACAACTTATAAAACATGTTTTATATCCGTTGTTTTGCCTTTGGAACTTTCTACTATAGACGACGCTGAGTTCCCTAACCGAATACTGCATGTCATGTAGTGGGAGTCACCTATGCGTAATCATAGTCGAGCTACCATTTCCAATTTTTCAATGTGTAGAATCAAAACTTCAAAAACCGAAGTTTATTTCTTATTAATATCTCAAATCAATTTTAATTGGAAATGTGACATGTGAGGGATGAAGATTACTAAAAAATCCTTGCAAAGAAAGCTTTTGAAATTCATTTTCTACAGATTATTCCGATGTAACTTAAAATAGATTTGTGAAATTGCATGCCAATGCGCATCTTCCAGTTACTTGTAGTTAGTGAGTATTAAGTTAGTAAGTCTTTGATCAACTTCAAGGAGTTTCCAGCAAAGATTAGAAATGAGGAAAAACTCCAAATCATATACAGGAGGATTCTAACTTTCTAACCTCATGTCGACTGCAAGAGGCTTTGTGAGTCACCAGTACAAGATTTCTCAATCTTCAAAGCTATCAAACATGTCACGTTTGCTCTTAAATCCCCACATGCGACATTACTTTCTCAGACTTCCGGTATATTCCAACGTGAATATATGAAGCATAAACCCCCTACGATATTCATACAAATGCTTAAACCGTCACGAACTTTAAACAAGTGCTCGTGGTACAATTTTCAAGAATTGAATCAAACTAAAGAATATTTTCGAATTGGTTTTACTGCTTTCCTCCTCATCCGCTGACCTATTTATGAAATTCGAAAAGTTTCCTATCGGAATGAGATCCGACATGGATTTGGTTTTATTACGAACTGACAGACATTTAACTCTAAGAGCATAAATGAGAATTTTCTTCATAAACTTTCTTTTTGTTTCAGTGAATGGGGCTACCGTATTGATATTCTGGAGAAGAAAGAAGCTCCGCCATCTGGTCAACTTTGTTCTCCTTCTCGACTGTCTGTCCCATATTGTTTTATGTCTTGTCTGCATTCCCATCCAACTCGTTACAGGTTTGTCACTCTTTCCGTTCTTCTTTGATGTTAAATGAAGTCTAAAATTATTCTTTTTGATCTTATGAAGTGTCAAACGAACCTAGTGTTTGAAAAAATTGCAGGGAAGAAATAGAAACTTCAATAATAAAAATACAACACAAAAATAGCACACAAAACAAAAGTTTTTTATTCAAGCTTTGGAATTTACTCTACCGTTGTTATTTTTGTTTGATAAGACAAAGTCAACTACTGACTAGGTATTTTAAACTTTCATAACACTCATTAGATTCTACTTCAAACTAAATAGGCGCTTTTATAAGCAAGTTGAAGCTGTATAAACTTTCACACAAAAGTTGAAACGATGATCCATATGACAGCTAATAAAGACGACAGTATTTAACAGAACGTAAAAAATGAACTCCTGATGAAAGTTCAAAAGAAAGGATGGAAATCCAGCTTAGAATCTCAGCAGGAAGTAGAAATTAGATTACTATTCTGCAATCATGCGAGAGTTACAATAAATATGATATTGCTCCTTCCAGTTAGCTCATCATCGTCAGCCATGAGGACTAAACGATTTCCTAAGAAGCCCACATTTCCCTTGTGTATAAAGCATAGGATGAATCTAAAGAATATTTCTAGAATAAAGTTATAGTATACTCCTTTACTCCTATACAGTCTTATCTCAAATAGACACTTCTATGCAACCTATCAACTTTCTCCAGCTCTGGGGGAAAATTTTTCATAAAGTCGAATTTTATGCGGCAAGTTTCTTAGTAGGGAAAAGTAGTCTGCTACGTAGGAGCGTAAAGCTCAAAAATATAATACTCAGTCTTAGTAACTGTGATGTGAATAGATTGCCCAGTGGGATACAAACTGGCTCAATCATATATATAAGTATTCTAGATGCTTTTTCTCGAACTGAAAGTTTGTTCACCCCTATTGTTTGAAGCCCATTTAAAGACTTAGTCAAGTGGTGTGTATGTGTTTTAGTCATACGTGCACTTAAGTCTTTAGACGCGCCTTAAAAGAGTCTTTGACAGAGTTGTATTCCCAACTGTGGAACCGTTGTGTGCTGGCTGTAAGACAGATTACTTCACTTGGTTCTGACATATTTACTCCAATAGCGTTTCATTTGTCTAGTTGACACCTAAGAATCAACGGGAAGGAACACTTGAACCGTACAAACGTCGAGTCTCTCTGAACACTTAACTCATTTGATCGTTGACGAATGAGAAGAAAGTACTTTCTCCACACGGCTTTGTGCAAATATACCTTACAATAAAAGCATCAAGAGAGTTAGTTTGAAAAATTTGACACAACGCACCTTTGAGAGAAGAATAAAGTGAAAATCCACACATATCCTCAGAGAATGAAAGGGAGCAATAAACAATGCTAGTAAAACAGGAAGTGTGTCTCAAAGGTAAACTTTGACATGAGCGAAGTAAGAGATTCGTTTGGTGTAATAAATTTTGGCTTGCAATAATAAGCATCTACACCCGAACTTCATAGTGACTAAGGTGGTTACACACAGAATGCATGACTGACAATAAACCATACGAATACAGAATGAAATGTTAGGTTAATAAATCTCGTACTTGTACTCTTTCTTGAGTCGTAAAAAGCAAAAGTTGCGTCTAAATTGAACTCACAGAATCCTGAATCCTTAGAAAGATTGGCAGTTTGGGTCAAAGACCGAATACACAGATTTAAAAAAAACCACCCGTGAGTTCCCTGTGGTTCTCAACTTTCAAAACATTTGTCCCCCGTACCATTATTACTCCATCTTGCTTTGTACAGCTTCTCAATTCAAATTGAAATTGATGCAAATCTGTCTCAGCACAATACACAATAGAATGATTTATTCGAGAACCGAATAGATGTTTTGATCGCGATGATGATTTCACTCAATATTACATGTGACAGAGTGGTGAAAGCATCAAACTATCAAAGCACAATGCTAACAAGCAAGTCTACCCTTTCAAAACATCCAATTTTGTGAAGTGAAAAGAGTAAATAGCACATTACGGAGTAAACTGAACCATGCACCCTTTTGTTACACACTTGCTATGTCTCCGTATGTCTCCACACAGATTCCTTTGAAAAGGACTTGATTTTCTCATGTTATACGATCCCACACATTAAAATAATTGCCACCTCATCTTTCAGCATATTTAGTAGCTAGTAGTCTAGGGCGGTTTGAAATTGCTGGTTATTACGACGATATATGAAGTTGTTCCATTTAATCACAATAAACAAGACGGAAGAGTGGGTCAAATGCAGGGAGAGATATTCGCTCCAGGAGAGAAAGTAGATGGAGAAAGTTTCAGCTCATCCTTATGTTCTCTCCAGACATTTCAACTGTCTGTCTCTTATGTCTGTTTCCAGTTTGGAGTAGCTCAACCTTAGCTGCTGCGGGGTACTCTGGACTTGCTGCTTTGCAACAAGTGGTTGGAAATTTTTCCAATATCTACAGTACATTTCTCACCGTTTCGATTGCTATCCTTCGCTACAGGTAATTCACTTAATGCAACGGGTGACTGACAACCTCAACATGGAAAACATTCTGATTTGTCGGTTTGAAATGTTTTTGATTGGTGCAGGCGACTTTGTTGGAAGAAGAAGGATAAATTCTCAACCCAAAACGCTGTAAAATGGTCAGTCATGAGTGGAACGATCGCCCTTGGATTGACGATTGCCCAAAGCTACTCTTCCTTCCAGACGGAGGATCAAAAGACCACGTTAATTTTCTACCTTGTCAAAATATCTCTCATCCTGTCATCTGTAAGTTCAATAGTTAGTTTGTTTGACGTCACCTAAGGTGAAATTTGAATATTTGCATGCAACGCAAGTAGTTAAATAGCTGATGTAAGAGTTACTTTTATTCAATAATCGATTCAATCTCGTTCACGATGTCGGTTGAGAAGGAGATTTCTACTTAAAATAATAAGTATTTGGAGTTATCTCTTGTCAAGGCTTGTCCGATACATATGAATTGACGGCGGACGTAGAAAGTGAAGGTTTTGCAGATATGGCAGCATTTATTATTATGTATATTTCATGATGCATAAAATACCTTTCCAAGATTTTCAAAGGAATTTCTCTGACATTTTCGAGCATGAACGAAAATCGAAGAATCGTTTGCTCATTTCTTTGCCTTTTAATGCAAAGCTCCTGATCCCAGTAAAATTTCGAGTTCAATTCAAACACTAATTAGCCCAGATTTTCACAGTCTGAGGTTCTATAATTCATTGGAATTTTTCTACTGACGCTGTGCTGTGCTACTATACATTGCTAAACACAATCGGCTGTCGATAAATCTCTTGAAGCATTTGATGCCTTTATAGCTTACTGAGCCGATTTTTTCTTGAAGGCTTGCATAAGATTTTCGAGAGGATCAATACTGACAATAAGTAGTACCCCTCAACAAAGATGTCGAATGAACGAATGTCGAATGCAAAATATCCTACGGCTTCTGTAAAACATACTTTTACGCAACATCTTGCAATCAAAGCATGTGATGTATGCACTAGTAGCAGCGTATTGAAAGGATCAAATGTATACTCCCAGATTATATTACTCCTAAAGTAATTACTGATTTCATTTCGTTTGACTTCATCTGGAAGCTAACTGCTTGACAGAATTTAGTCAGGTATAGGTATACGATGTAGGTAGTCACTGTAAAGTTCCAGGTAGGCATATTCTCATTAATTTTGTATTATCGCGTGAAACTGCTTTATATAGAATATGGTGCTCATTCAACCAAAGAAAATACAATGAACCTACTCGTTATACAACTCGACCGAATTCCCATGCAATTAATTAACCTTTCTGGCCCCGTGAGGCGAGAAACCTGTCCAGTTTGTCAGTAATCTCCCAGGTACTTTCTTGGTATTTCCGATCCCCCAGAATAAAAATCATATTATTTCGTACACTTTTCCCTTTCATAATATTATGGCTGTTTATATAAGAAATTAATACTGTTGGACCAATAGTGCCAAGAATATATACCTGATATGCTCTTCTACACTTGTGATTATTATGAAAGCTTCACACTATTGTGATTAATCTGAATTGAGTAAGATTTACCTATTCGTCCCTAACCTATTTTTATCCTATTCCAGATGGCCATAGTTTTCTTTTGCTACATCCGAGTTTCACAACGAGTCTGGGCTAATGCAGCCAGTCAGGAGAAAGTAATGGATCCAATGAAGCTTAAGAAGTCTCGAAGTGTCCACCTCCGAGCAACCATTCATAGCTGTGTCCAAATCATTTTAGTCGTATTAACTCTGTCTCCGCATCTATACGAACAATCCCTTCAAGCTTTCACATCCTCAAACCTCTCACTTGCTCAATCCTTATTTGGAAGCGATGGGAGCGTCCTCGAAGCTCGCGAGGAAACTGATCCTCATCAGCTATTATCTCAAGACTCTTCGACTGCACACGCCTTTAGAGAAAATTACTTAATTGTCGATGACGGGGGTGACGAGGAAAGGGTTGACTCCATGCGAGCATCTGGAGGACCCTCAATGCATGAAGACTCTTCTTCCACTTCCTCAACTACATTCTCTCCTGGTGACGGCAACCACTTTTCCCGACTCATTGGGCTAACCATCAACTACGCTCTTCTGGTTCTCGGGTAAGCACAGAAATCCTTTTCAGCTTTCCCCAGACTCAACAACAGATTAAAAAAGGCAATGTTGTGTGTATGCAATGCTATTTACTGGTCGGAGCTTTTTTGTGAATCATGTGCTTTCTACTTAAGTGTCAGCTTATAGTTTGGTTGGAGTATGTAACAAAGTTGGTCTGTTTTCTTACGCGATGTGACGTTGAAATTGAATATGAACATTAATGAGATATTTCTTGTATGTGACTGAAGGTTGTACGATATTGCGATGTAAGCATATGTTTTCAAACATTTCTGGAAACATTTACGATGTCTATGTTCATGGAAGCTCACTTTCTTGTATATTTAAGGAGAATCTTATATTGTATCCGTTTATTATTGTATTTGTTCAGCACAGTGCAACATAACTCATGAACTTATGAACATGAAGTCATACGGCTATTGTTTAATCCCTGGGGAAGAAGGAGTAGCACGGAACTTTCTATTTAAAGTTAAAGACACCAGGTATGAAATGTCACACAATGGCCATTCAGTTCGGTCATAGCCTCAAGATGAGTTCAAGGTTTAGTCTGGATTAACCGTCTGGATTTATTGCGAATAATGTTCTAGTAAACATTGCAAAGCACGAAGTTAATTTCTACATATCAACAGTGCTTAAAGTTCATATTATCCAATCATTTCTCCAGACTATCTCTTAATGATTGGGGTATCGTTTTATTCAGTAACAAATAAGTAACTTTGAACGGTACAAACGGAGATGCATGTGTCTACGACGATAGAAATGATAAATATCCATTTAATAAATCTGACTCGAATGACCTCACCAGAGACGCATTGTTTTCAAAGTGAAAGTAATCATCTGCCTGTAGTTGAAACCGAATCTAATATTCAAACGCAAAGCCAAACGAAGGTTTACGTTTAGTGTATTAAAACCTAAACTATATCAACGTTAGTTTAGGTAAATTTTTAGAAAGTTATAAGCCTATGTAGTTCTAAACAATTGTATTATGTATTTTATGAAGCTTCCTATTTGTAACTGGAACAGGAAACTTTATAAGGCTCAAATCATTTCGTGAGAGAAAACTAAATCCCCATATGAGTGTGTTTTGCGACACACTAGACTTGTTTTCCTGCTGAACTGCTGACCCATTTACAGTTTACAAAGGTAGACGGGTTGAACTAATCTTCTTTTAACTGTGCTAACCTGTCCGTCTATCTTTACCCAAAAGATAGATGAAATAGAGTGTTCCTGAGTTATTTCGCGTGATGGACGGATCTGGGACTTCATTGTGTGTTCCGGGTTACTGAAAGTAAAACTATACAAACATGCGATGCACTTTTTACACATCTCTTCATTTACAAAGATATGAAAGGAAACTATTGTGAAATTATTTACCCAGGTCATGTACGGTACAGTAATGAGTGAACTGTCATGATTAGTAATATAATCACCACCCTACTTCCTGAGGATTTTCGAAAAATAGTAAATGGAAACTGGAGTAATCTGATAATTCCCTTTCTCTCTATTAACTACACTTTCCATCCAAACTCTGCACGAATCGCATGATCATCAGGAATGAAGCAGTAAAGTTTATTGAGTTCTTTAGAAAACGTGCCTATCTTCTTTACGTATCTTTCTCGGGTTTTGACCCGGTTGTCTATGCGATTCATTTTATGGTTAAGAGAGAATCCAAAAGTAGTGTCAGTATCTTTTATAGGATTAATGTTAGGGTAGGCTCAGTAAAAGCAAAATTTGACCCCTTAAAGCATTTAATGGGACTTTTCTTTCTTGAAAACCAATGGAACAGAGTTTTTAGTACTTTTCTGTGAAAGCAAACTTAAAAGACATACGCACAGCTACTAATATCTTGTCGCCTTACTTTCACCTATACAAAACAGCCGTTACGAATGAGGAAAAGCATTTATACCCTCAAAATCATAGTATTTATTTTTCGTTCACTTTTAATAGTGTAAACAAAATACTACGCGTTTTATAAGTCGGTACTCTAGAGATTCAAATCATAAAAAGATCCTTCTTACTCGCTAATTTAGAAAGCTCAAAAGAAGAATTAAAGGGAAAGTACTCATAATACTTACTATTGTTGGAATAATGTAATTCTGTTCGAGTGAGTAGAGTTCATGATTTTTTGCACGTGGAATAGGCAATGGTGCGTATACCTATCACAATAGTGTGTCAATGAAGCAAAACAAGCTTATTTTATAGAAAACGTGAGCTCCAGATTTATTATTTATGCAACACGAAAAACAACAAGAAGTGTTTCCAAATCGAGTCTTTTTCACGAATAGCATTGAAAAATTTCAACGAAGGTACTTGTCGAGCACCCTCAACCAAAATAGGATATTAACGTCATACTTTGCAATTGATGTCTGCTTAAATTGAGTTTTTTACTTTCTCCTTTACACACAGTCAATGTAAATTTGAATATCGAAGATGGAAATACAACATCAGGACTTTCCCCTTCAGCAAGTTATTTTCGCATTGCAATTAATTTTCTTGTTTAATGTAGTTACAGAGTGTGTAATCTGCTTTGGCGCATATGAGATCGAAATCGTATCCTAAGTGTCAACAACAAGTAGTAGAATATCATAGCAATCTGAGATTTCCTTTTGATTTCGCCTTTTTCCTTTCCACTCTTTCACATTGCGTGGGACATCAAAGGAGATTTCGTAGAACACGACTTGATAATAATTGCTTAACAGTTCTGGAACTCCGTATTTACTTTCTACTGTAGAGACGTATTCAACTAAGGGGGAGTAACTTAAGCAGATCATTTTTCCAGAAGACACGGATGTCGACAAAATAATACCCTTTATGTATGAATGTCGATGACCCAAAACTTTTTATCCAAAAGCACTTGCAATAATGCATTTAAAAGCAACGTGATCTTCGACAGAAACATTGAAAGCAAAATTGTGTGTTCAAATAAAATTCAAATTGAAAATTGAACGTGCTTGAACTTTGGATGAAAGGATTCATTCCGAAGAAATGGCACTGAATCATGAAATTTTTAAAACAACGCGATTCATGTGACAATTTTCCTAGAAAACTCGTCCGAGCTGAAAGAGAAAGTTTAGAGAAAATAAGAATACATATGCATAATTAGGTTTGTCTTAGGTTTCTGCTCTCTACAACAACCAATTCTTGTAAAATCACACTTTGTAATGCATTGTCAATCTTGTGTCATTACAGTCAAAAGCAGCAGGTAGTTGAGTGCTAAATGTGGAATGATTAGCAACTACAAGGCTTCTGTTTTATATTTAGTATGTGACTAGTAATTCGACTCTTAGTCAAATTGTAACAGGGAACTGCTACATTAGAGCACGTGCATGGTGGCAGTAGCGATGTAGGTGATATATATATATAGAGAGTTTTAATCTTGTAGAGAGATAGGCCTGTCAGATTATGACGATCAAGGAAGTGGAGTGAACTCAATGCAAAATTAATTTATGCTTATGGCTGCTTACGACTCCCAGCACGATTAGTGTGCTTTATAATATGAGTGGTGCATTTAATTCCGAATGAATGAGAGCATAAAGAACTATTTTATACAATTACATCCCTATTAGCTAAAAATACTCATGAAATTGGACATTTTTGGGTTACAGGACTCCAATGGCATACATCGCATCATGCCACCGATTTCGAGAGCAATTCACATCAATCTTATTCAGCCATATAATGAACTCACCTCAAAATTCAGCGTGTCATCATCAAACGAGTCAACATCAACAGCAGTCTAAGCACAAATTCGGCTCCAGCAGTAGTACCTCCCGGTCGTTCCGGAAGGGACCACAAAATCGGTATTATTCTAATCCAATTTCAACTGCGAGTGAAAGGCCGTTCTCGTCGTTGACAAAGACTACAACAACTGGAGATATGAACCGAAACGGGTCATTTAGAACAGAGAGAAATTCTGTATCAACTAACAATGGGTCTGCAACGACCTTCGCGATGTCAAGGAGTCTAGGTGGATCAATTAAGTCTAATAAAAGTTCTCTTAAGAAAACGGCTACAAGTATTCGCCGAAAGAACAGTCGAGGGTTACTTGGAACAGATTTCATAATCATTACTGACTCCGATTCTACCGTAATGCTACATGAACAGGATTCTAAAAGCCCTTCCAACTCCAAAGGGAATCTGACTCCCAGTCCACCTTTAAACGAAAACACTGGAGGCAATACAACAGGACATTCTGGAAGAAAAGGAAGAGAAGAACTCAACTCCAGTTTCCTAAATACAACGCAACCTTTATTTGTCCCAACCGCTCCTCAACTTGCAATCACAGCAATTGCATCCAATGACTCTAATAATCTCCACACGGTTTTGCAGACCTTGGGATGTGACTTTACAGATTACGGCCAGATTGTGTAAAAAGGAATTACAATCTAAGAGAAACCGTGAAGGTGAAAGGTTTACTATACAATATACACGAGTAAGAAAATTCGGGAAATGAGGGACGAAACGGTTACTAATAACTTTACGGCCATGAAATGAATGCTGCTGAATTTAACTTGCTTAATGCATCATACTGAAATTAGCCCAAAAGTTTTGCCAACTACCCTCTTGAAACAATTCAGTGGATTTGGATTACACGGATCTCCAGGAATTCCTTGAATAAAAAGTTCCATCGATTTCTCATTACCGGTTCATCATTACCATTACCAGTATTCGCATTTCCAAATCTCAGAAGCAGCATTTCTTCATTTTTAAATATCTCAACAACCGAATAGTTTGAATAGGACAACATATTTTTTCACTGAGCTTTTAAGTGTTAAACATATAAGTGTAGAGATTGCAATTAAATCTCTGAATTCTGAGTCTGACTGTGCCGCGTTGCTGTACCTGTGTTAAGACTTTTTTACTGAATGAATCTGCACTAAAGTATTATTTAGGCTATACAATCATGTTTTATACTAATTTCAACTAAAGGTCTCTCGGACTGAAAGAAGATGGGAACACAATCCAATACATGACGACTGAGGACAATCCTAAACTACAATCTGCAAGAAGACACACAACATAAGCATTTAAGCATGCTCGTCTACTTGTACAATCACACACTAGCTTTTTTATTATATATTAATCTCAATGATGTTAAGATCCAAGAAGATTCACGCGTAGTCCACACATACTAGCCACTAGTATTAATGATTAAAATAATCAACTGTCTGTGAATGGATGAAGGTGCATATTAATATTAGCTAAATTCATTCATTACCTACGAACATTGCATTGGTGCAACCCTTTTAATAAAAATACTCTTGTTGAATACTCACCCTTATGACTGTTCGTTCGTTGTATACATTTTATTCACACACTTGAAACTTCTCAAGAAGTACTTTGCTTGTTAGTTTTGATGAGCCACACCTGTGGACTCTCAACTAGCGAATTCTTTCATATTCATTCGCATATTGTCCTTCTCTACACTACAGCCACTTTAGTAAGATGCATTATGAAAGATGCAAATAGCAACTGCGAGACTTGTTTCTCATGGACAACCGTGTGTGGGGATGGGAAGACACCTGAATGACGAAAAAATAGGTAAAATTAAGGAGTGTTTTTTCAACTAAGGCTGAAATGAAGGATTGGCTCGTCGCTCGTTCGTTGCATGACTCTCTTCTGATCTTTCCTTTGTACTTCACCATCATCTTCTTTTCAACTCCGTCTCATCTTCAAAAGAGAATCCATAAAGATATTTTTCTCGCTTGCCACACACAACAATGGTTCTTGTGAGTGGAGTTAATGATGAAAATGGAATGTTTGCCCTCAAGACAAGAAGATGAGTCCTCATAGGATAGTGATGAGACACAGAAAAGAGAGAACGATGGTTAAAGAGTACTCCACATAATAATCCACGAAGGGTCTGCTTTTAAGTCTGCTACATTTAAGCCGTCGGCTACCCTTCTTCTCCTGGACTAGAATGAAGCCATTGTTATTGACAGTACCTGTGTAAGTAAAACAAACACAGGTAGAGAAATGTCCCTGCAGCAGGTAGTAACGTACAAGTCATTTCCCAAGGAGAATTCTCCTTTCTAGAGCGATTAGATAAAAAATGCATTTGAAAGCCACACGCACTCTGTGCTGGTAGAATAGTAGGCAACAGGTACTTGGGGCTGGTGATCATCATGTACATATTGTTTCCAGCGGTCATACAAGAGATGATGCGAGGAAGGTATGTACAACACATATTGAAAAGCAAATGAAGCATATAGTCAACAAGTACATGTAGTGAAGAATAAAAGAGACGAGTGAACTATGCGATGAAAAGGGCTTGATGAGGAAAAAACTCACTTATTGTAGATATACTCAGAGCTTTCTTGGTCCCACTCATTCATGCATTTTACTTGACTTGCACAATGCAGAATCTTTCCTAAGATTCGAGAAAAACCATCATTACCATTATCTTGTGCGTGTTTTATTACGTGATTATTTTTACCGACATGACAAGTGGATACAATTCTGTTTGGAATTAAGGACGACATAATATTCTGTGACTCTTAGCTAGGATGGTATTTACTACTCGTCAAGTCACAGGAAGAAAGGTGGACGGGTTTGTACTTTTGTGTAGCAATAATTAGTGCTCTATCGGACCCTTGTAAAAGGTCTCTCGTTCTATCGGATAACTCCAAACCATTACTACTATATACTACATATATACCTTTTCGGACGTTGATGAGTAATAAACCTTCTAAGAAGACGAGATTACTCTGAAGTGAACAGAGTCAGAGGTGGTCGTGCAAGACAAAATATATTTCATTCACATTCTCATTCCTGTTCAGGTAGAAGTGGAACTGCGTTAATATTTATATATCTGACCTCTGGGATCCCAGAAATATACAAAATTCAAAATGAAGATTTTTCAAGCTGGAGTCATTCATCCTAAATCAATCTCACACCGGAGACAGGGATATTTCGCAATGCACTCTAATGTGGTTATAGTGTTGAGTGTATCATTTTTTATTCAAAGCATTTGCGTCTTCGGAGTTACTTCCGGTGCAAGAAGAAGTAAAACTCCGAGTGGACTGTATCATGACGATGGAAAGGGACATACAATTCTCACACAAAAGTTTAGTAAGAAAGACGTGCGAGAGATATCTTATGACATCCTCAATATAATGGGGTTCAACCATCGACCTCATCCACATTTAGTGGACAAAAAGTCCCCAGCTTCGCAGTTTCTCATGGAGGTGTACAATTCCATTGCTACCTCCAGTAACGAAGTAGATGTGGATTTGAGTAATGGTGAGAACGGGAGAAAGCAAAATTGGCATGGATCAGGACAACCGAAGAATTTGAGTTGGAGTGAATTCAATGTGGATCCTGTGGAAGTAGATGCCATCAAAAAAGCTGATGCTATCATTAGTTTCGTCAACAGAGGTATACTATCAAATATATATGAAGTGTACAAACGATCCCTAACCCTTATTAGGAAACTCTCGATCCTGAGTTGATTAGTTTTCTGCTTGAAGAGAGTGTATACACAAGCTTTATCATTACGACCCCGGAACCACACAAGGTGGAGGTTTGTGTGGTTTGTCACAAAAAGGCTTTGTTCTCAACATCCCAAGCGTTCTAATTATTTTCCTTAATTAAGATTGACTTGATCTTAATGAGAAAGATATTGCATTATTATAACTAGAGATTATTGCACATCGGTTTCGATGCGGTTGGACACGCAGTGATCTTCATGCAAGGCTTTTGATGCTTGATATTCTAGAGAAAGTAGAACATCATCCTTATTATGTGAATGCAATTTATGCATGCAGCATCATCAAATTCCTTCGCCAGTCTGGGTTTCCTAGAATTTGTCTGGAATTGAAGCTCGAATAATGAGGGAGTATTGGGAAGTTAGTGTGAAAATCTTGATTAATATTTCCAGGTCACAGGTTTTCACACCTGCTGAAACAGTACGCGGAAGAGAAGCAATTTTGGTTCGATGTGTCTGAGATATCCGAGTTGGACGAGGTCTTTGGTGCAGAGTTGCGATTGTGGAAAAGAAGTCTAATGAAGGAGGATGTGCCGAATGATGTGAATGCAGACCCAGCCAGTGAAATAATAAGGGTTGCAGTTCACCAGATTTCTCATGGAGTTGATGATAGGTATGAACAAATTACAGAGTTGTTGTGAAATACAAATCAGTTGCTTATTGTACGAATGAGGACAAACTAAAAAAGAGTCGTGTCGTGTGTGTGTCCTCCCGGGTTTCATCATGCATTGCGTAACACTGCCACTTGCTATCGTGTTATACGTAAGGGAAAGTACCATTGATACAATTACAGTCATCATGAAGAGCTTTTGACATTAGGACAATGTCTGGAGGACTGACCAGGATGTTTTTGAATATACGACCTGTATGCCAATGCTCAATTGTAAATACAGTAATAGTGGGTGGAGAACTGCCTGCATACAGATTTGCTTGTGTGAAAGTTGAGTCTCAGTACTTTCTCCGGAAGGATCTAAACCACAGTACGGTTTGTGAGTAAAAGAGTGTCATGTGTACTCGGTATCTTCATTTAGACTTGTATGCTGTTTCGGGTACGTTTGTTCAGAAAATAGTTAAATGTTACACATGCTTCAAGTTCCTTTGTGGCTTCGGTTCGGCTTGACGAATGTGAACAGCAACTCAATAACTAGCACCGGAGGCTCAAAACCACTTTCTCCTTTATTTCCTTTATGGTGCCAATTTTTTTTTAAAAGTTCGTTTCACATTACGCTCTGAGGGTTAAGTTGAAGGTTACTTCACAAACGGGTCTATGACCTGAATTTTTGTGATTGAAGTTGTCACACTTCGAATTAAAATGCACAAGCTTTGTTTAGGAAGACCTGCTCTTTTTCTAGATTTTACGCTCAAACTTTGCTGCACGTTTGACTACTATATTGCATGCACTGTTCTTAATTTGATCTATAAAATTCGTAGTCTGCAATCTGTACTTTCTGTAGCGTGTGCGATAAAGACACGTTTCTTTCTTGTTAAATATAGTTTAGTGGTAATATTTATGCAATCCCATTTGAGCGTAATAAAAATGAACTACAATGAAGGATTGAACAGGCATATGAAAGAGATCAATTCGTTTAAGATTGCATACGTAACGCCAGCTCGACTGAGTTTTCTTTTTTGCGAAGTTAAATTAAAGGTTCATTTAAAATTAGTCAAGGTAGAAAGATGCCCTCCAGTCCAGGTAGCAAAGCCCAGGTACCATTTTCGGATGAAATCACTGATCGGATCAATTTCTGCGTGCGTATTGGACAATGATTAGCACATGAATAGAAACCTGAAGCTGAACAGGACATTTCTACCAGCACACATGGTTCCCTAATGAGACTCTCTCTAGTGTTCCTTGATCTTGAATGAGAAACCTCCATTATTAATAATGCTTCTGTGACTTCCAGCTCTTTCGAGATGACAGAACTTGACGAAATCATGACAGCAAAATGGGAGCAAGGTTGGCTCAGATTCAATGTAACTTTAGCTTTCCGGAGGTGGATCAATCGACCTCGGGATAACCTGGGCTTAGTGATTACTACCAAAAGTGCTGACTCAGGTAAACATTTGAATTCAATTAAACTGAAATCTATGTATCTCCACATACGCAAACATACTCTCACCAATCTCACTTTTCTTTATCTTCACCAACGCAGTTATATTCCACACACGAACGCTTTTTCGTTACTTAATTCACTCACCAGACAGTAAACTCAACCATCCATACTTCATCTCCGAACACGAACTTTCTCCGTCATTACTTACATCCCACACTCTTGTTTTGTACCGTCTTTTGTCTCACACATGCACTCATTTCGCCTCATAAATCTATTTCGGGACTATATGCTTCCCCCGTAAAAGTAGGTCAGGATCTTTGATCGCAATCTCTCATCCATAAACGCTTTGTTTGACTATTATATCCTCATGCTGACTGTCATTCCAGCACCTCATCCATTTTGTTCCCCAGTTCAATCCTTTATTATACCCTTCGTAGAATTCCACTCTGAGAGAAATGTAAAGTAGTTTAACTTCTCCTTTGATTCCCAGAATAGATTCATACATAAAACAGAATATGTTGGAAAGAAAACGAGCCACCACCATATTATGAATCATAAAAAACACACTTTCACCTGTTTTCTTTCTAGGAATTGAAATGCCCATGTCTCAGTCTGGAATAGCAACAATCATGGATTCAGAAGAACACCAGCCTTTTCTAGTTTCCTTCTTGAAAACATCTGAAGCCGGTCGTGCAGAGAAAGTTCATAATAAGCGATCATCTCGAGTTATTCGATCTCCTAACGAAGGAAGCGGAGGGACAAGTGGCTCCGGAGGCAGCACAACTGGAGGAAATAAAGGCCGGAGAAACAACAAGAAGACCAAGAAGGGCCGTAGTTACGAGTTCTCAGATCTTTTGGACAGGCCAAAGAGCTGTCAGATGGGAATGTTGTATGTGAACTTTGAAGACCTGGGCTGGAAGGATTGGGTCATAGCTCCAGATGGATTTATCGCCTACTACTGTCACGGAGAGTGCTCTTTTCCTTTGACAGCGAGTATGAATGCAACTAATCACGCTATTGTCTCTACCCTTGTCCATACCTACTATCCTCTGGAGTATCCTAAGCCGTCGTGCTCTCCAGTTAAGTTAGGATCCATTTCCATGCTCTACTATGATGACAATTCCAACGTGACTGTCAAGAAGTATAAGGATATGGTCATCAAGTCTTGTGGATGCAAGTAATCACTAAGTACATTGAGTCTGTGTAATCACTTTTATTAACTGCATACATCAAATATGTCGTTGCAGTTCTTTCACTTTCATGAATTATTTTATTGTTGTCTTGCAATATCACACCGTATTGACCTTATAGTTGCCAGTAGTAGGGACATTTTTGAAGTATTAAAGGTTCTTCATTAGTCTACGAGTTGGAAATAGAGGCTAATATGTAACTTAAAAGTAGAATTTTGTCCATGATCGTCCTATAGTATAGGACTTGATAAAATATTTTAAGCTTTCGTTTAAGAATAAGGTAGGATTCTGATATGGGAATCCAAAATTAAAATTTCATTAGCATGAGGAGTGAGGAGCAAAGAAATGCAGATACAGAAAATGAGGCTATAAATGTATAATTTTAATTTCACAGCATAAATATGATTGAAGCTGACTGGCTAACTTGAACTTAAGATGAGGCTCTTTCGTGATAATTTTTGAAGTAATTCATGTGACATACAACAGTATAATATGTTAATACAGAGCAATATGTGTAATACAATGAATCTTTTATAATAAACAAGCTTTTTGAATGATAAACAAAAATTATATGAATGAAGCTTTTTTGGTATTGACAATCAAACCCGACGATACACATTAATCCCCTAGAGCAGACCACAACCCCGAAATAGGATATTTTTGGTAGGATCTCTAGATCCTAATTGTCTTTTAATCCAATGTTGCGACACGCAGATTGAGATTACACAACACTATATAGACTAGACCAATACAACCTGGTGTATGTGTGATTTATGTTGTTTAATTAATATTGTACTCTGCTGACTGAAATCGATGTAACATTCGGCATCTCCCAGACATTATATGGCTGGGACTAATTGTAAGTGATTACAATTTTGTGTAGCCATCCACGTAGATTTGTATCATAACTATCAACTGAATTCCAAAGAAAACAAATATCAAATTATTCCCACGGGTAAAAAACTAATATGCGATATAGCAATCGATTGACGATGTGTCAACCCTTTCGTAACGGATGGCTAATAAATTACCAATCAATCTTGTCACAGGCACAGGTACCATTTTGCCACTGGAAAGAAAAGGGACGTAATCGAAGTCTATCCCGTCACAGGACAAAATAGGAGGACATTGACAGTTACTTGATGAATGAGATGCAGTCCCTGAAGTATAAAATGTTGTCTTATTGTAAGTGTCCCTCGACCCTCTACGGAAGTAAAAAATATCCAACACATTATGTAACAAAGCTTCGTTAGATCCTCAGACTCTCTAATAAGACATTGCACAAATAGAAGAAAATAAGGAAGAACGTTGAATTCCAAGAAATAATTACTCAAAGTAAACAACCATAATGAAGACTTGCCATTAGGCTAATTACTTGTTACTGGTACTCAGTTTGGCACACAAAATGCAGCACAGTAGCAGAGTTAAATATTTTCCCTTCCGCATAGTTTATTTCCACCTGTCCCTGTTAATCCTCATGAATCCAGCTTTTACGCCAGAGGTGCATGGGGATGAACATAGTCCCATTCCCGTAGATAGAACATCCGAACTCCTGAACAACTTGCGACTCACACATATCAACGACTTGGATGATAATGTGACTTGTCCCAAGTATCATTACATCACAGGACTTCGGCTTCGAAAAGATGATTCTCATGAAGATATCAGTGCCACCACTGAACGTGGACATACCGAGTCAAATCATTTTCTTGGAATTCAGGGAATTAATGGGTTTGAAGTCACTTGCTCCGATGGAATTCATTCTGCAACTACAACTCGCAAGTTAATCTTTGGAAAGGAAGGTACATGGAATGGTTATCGTCAGGAATGCAAGAAAGGGTTTGCAGTTGGAATAGCCACGGAACTGACACCTCCGTCTTCCCCGTCTCTCTCAAAAATCCTTAATATGAAACTTCACTGTTCGGACAACTCTGAAAGTTTAACTGTGAAGGTAACTGACGACTCTGAGAAGCACATAGTTCTTCCGCAATCCCCAGGTTCAAGAGAGACAAAGCAGTTCTGTGATTTTGGGGCTGCTCTTGCTACTATCGCAATAAAGGCGGATTCCATCATAACCATTACACGAGGTTAACTAATAATCGGAAGGGTTTGCTTGAAGTCTTAGCGAGTATTTTTTTGTTTTATTTCGTACAGGAGATTTGTTCTCAGTCGCCGACTTGGGGATAAAATGCGCTTCAGTCGTAAACCCTGTGAACAGATGTGACCTGAAATTTCGATGGGAAAGACGACGGAACGTGAAATGCTCCAAGATTGAAGACATTGAAGAGGTTGAAAAAACTGGAGTAACGAGAAACATCTCTTGTAGCTTTGATGCTTGGAAAGGAGTTGGCTTCAACGAACGAAAGAAATTCGCCGAGAGGACCTTTAGCCGCTATGAGACTGTTGGAATGGCCAATGACAAGGAATACATTGTGTGGGCGTTTTCCAGGTTTCTCAGTTCCCCTGAAGTAACGGCGTGGTTTGCGCTGTACCTTCCTACTCAACTCCCAGTCTTGGGTGACTTCATCTCCCGACCTAATTGGAAAACAAAAGATTCGTACATTGAAGAGTTTGATGTGACACAAGATGTTTTCAAGGAACCTCAGGATTTTGTTGACAAACTAGGGACTAAAGAGGAGTTGATGCATTCTCCATCTGTGCATCAATTGGTTGCTTTCTGTGACATTTACAAAGTGGGGTTCCCCACATTTACGACTGGAATTGATGTCTATTTCCACACGAAGATTAAAAAGAGACTAACTCGAATTTCATTTGATGCTTAAGTGTACAAAATGTAATAAACTTTTCAACCCAAACTGATGTGGCTTTATAACATTAAACGTAATCTGTTGGCAGAGAAGACTTAAATATTGGTCATAAGCAAATTAGCTATACTTATGATTAACTCAGAGAACAATTTATTGAACTTTATTGTAATCAACATGCGCAACCTATTTTCATTTGCAGCACAGGAAGTGACATAATACTTCATCGATTCCTTATTGACATGTTGCTACAATTTGAATATTAGAATTTGAAACCTACATCATAAAACAATATTCCAAAACAAGGCTAATGGACAAGGCAGAACGGGAGAGTCAAGTCATCTTGATTCCAAAATCGGTCACATCATAATAAGTTTCTAGGACGATCTTTAAAAAACTACATAGCTACGAAAATGGATGCGAATGAAATCAAAGAATGGAAAGCTGCTGGCTGCATTGCTATTTACTTTATTCAGTAGTTACAGGTACCGTATAAACTCGCTGGGGCCTTGACTCTACCAAAAAACGATGCCAGGGTACGGCCAAACTACCAGAATCCCTGTGTCCAGGAATGGGAGAGAAACTTCTGCTCCACAAACAGCCACTACGGGCACTCGACCTTCAACTGCATCTCGACCTGGAAATCCTCTGCCAAGCTCGGCCACCCCTAGATCAAGAACTTTCATCAAGTCCAAGCCTGGAGTGATTGGATCTCGTCCTGCGACGCAAGCCGGTACTTCTGGAGCAGAAAACTATTACAGCATTCCTTCTACTCAAGAGCTGGGAGCTTACGGCCAAAGATATGCCAGCAAAGTTGTAAACTTGTCCAGACCCCTAACAGCTACTACAGCTTCAGCAAAGAGGCTAATGGGAACTCCAGGTTCGGTCAAAACTCCTCTGGAATCCAGAAAACCGTCGAAACCCCAAATCTCTCGAGTTCAGCCTAAAACATCAACTTTGAAAAGTAAGAAGTCAGCAGTTAGGACAGACACTCCAGTACAAGACGTAAATTCAAACCCCAACAACGCCGAGGTGAAGAAGGAGGTCATCATCCAGCCAACTTCTTCGGCTTCATCAAGTCAACCAAAGAAATCCAGGAAAGGGTCAACAACAAGTGTCAGTCGACTAGCAAAGAAAGCTCCATCAAGGACTTCTAAAGATGGAGAAGGTGATCTGGCTCTGAAAGGCATCAATCAAACCGAGACAACTCCGACTATTCAGGAAGTCAGTCCCACGGATGGGGAGAAGAACGAAGAAGCTGGAACGATTCCGGAGCTGCCAAAGATTAACTTGTTCGACCTCAATCTCTCCAGGGAAGTCGGACCTTCTGTTCACATTCAATCGCATATTGTTGCTCAGACGGGCTTGTCAATGGATAAACTTCCTGAGTACAAAGTAAGACATGGAGGCACTACTTCCAAACTGGTGGAGATGTGGAATGGAATCAGCATTGAGGAGATGACTCCTCCTCCAGAATTACATTCCGTGATGTCGGACCCTAAACTTCAGGATTTTATGTCACTAAGGTCAGGAAGTCCTCCCCCAGAGTCGATTTTGGATATGGAGCAGCCCCACTTGGTTGCATCCGAAGAGAATTTGCAGGAAATGATGCCCATTCAACAGGAAAGTCACCCGGAATCATCAGTGGTCCTTGCAGACATCCTTCCAGCTGCAGAATTAGCTTCAGCCATTGAGGAAATTGTTCCAGATTTACCGGTGGAAGATACGGTTGAACAACCAGTACCTCCTCCTGTTGAAGATGAAGAACCAGTTCCCGAAGAACCCACAATAACTCCTTCAGCTCCTCCTAAGGAAGAAATTCCATCGGAAGAAAACCAACAGCTGGAACCATTGAATCCAAACGATAATTTCAACATCTATGAATTAAGCCCCCAGCAAAAGCAGGAGTATTTGGGAAACGTGGTACATGTTCCAAAAGTTATAACCCTTACGAAAGATAACCCTCCTTTGTATGCTGGAGTATTTGCCATTCAGAACACTTCTCAGGAGGATCTAATCTTCAAGGTAATGAGTTACACAGTTATTGGACTGGAATGAATAAATTTCATAAGTATTTTAAACTAGGTAAAGACACGGACTCAAAGCGCTAACATCTATGCAATCAACCCAAAGATTGGAACACTTGGAAAAGCCAGTTTAGTGAATGTCAAAATTCAAGCTGACTTCTCCAAAACCGTGTTCCCCTCTGCAGATATGCTCAAGAAGAATTTGGTCGTTTTCGTAGCTGCAGCTCCTCCAATGCAAATGACAAGGAAAGACTTGGAGAAGTTCTGGAAAGTAAGAAAGATAACTTTAAGAATGTAATAAAGTGTGTATTTCATTTTATATTTTATGAATTCCAGCTCCTCCAAGACCAACAAGACGCTGGAAAAAGTTCCTTCTTCGTTCACTCCATCGAGAGCATCCAGTTGGTTGATAAGGACAGCAACTTCATTCCTGGCACAACGGCTATAATCCCTCTTGTTAAAAAGCCCTCACCGGTTGCGATACCGATTGAGGTTGTACCTGTCGAAGCTCCAGAAGTACTGGATCCTATTGATACTTCACCCACAGTCACAAATGCACCTGAGAATACTGCGGAACCTGCCTTCGATGACGTCTACTCCAGCCAAATGGCGGCTGAAGTGACTCAGGACGTCCGAGAAATGTCAGGGACAATGAGTTCGATTCTCCGGTGGGGTAGCATATCCATCTACGTCTCATCTATAATTGGAGTTGGCATTCTGGTGCTCCAAAACATTAAGGATGGAAACGCAGCCCCTGACGAGAGTGGAGGATTCTACAACTGGATTTCTGGAGTTAAGAAGAATCCTTGAAGATATTTATTCTGTCTTTTCAAAACACACTATTCAAGATTTTTGTACCAATCCAAAGTAATTCGATTCATCGTAACTCCACTGACAGTATATCTTTCGTCGAACCCACTCTCGTCCCTCAGGATGCATGAAGATTTATTCCTACCGTATGCTGGCTATTGTCTAGCTTCAGCCTAAATTGAGCATAATAAATGCAACCATCCACTTATGATTTGAATGAATTATGCCACAGAACAATCCATTTCCGTTGTAGTATTCACTGTTTGCTGCGTGCAGTCGAATGCACTAGAGCAGCAAACTTTATTATTATGTAATTCATCAAACACACACAGAAATCCGTGTATAGTTCAGTTTTGTTTGCATTTATAAGCTAAGCTGTACAAAATAGGGGAGCAGGAGAGTTTCATGGTACAATGAATTCTCAAAGGCCAATATACATCTGCTGTGTCAGCCTCTGTCTTCATACTTCTTGTAAATGTCAAAGAAAGCTGAGAACACCTCATAAAACTAAATCCGCAATTCCTTCTTGAAGATTCAAGAAGCATACCTGACACATGTAAAGAAGTCCCAGATTGTCTCTATTATAACTTACAACTTCCGTTGGACTTTGCAAGAAAAAACCCCATTATAAACTCATAACATTGCATGTAATGACCACCATACGGTGCAAGTACAAATATATACGCCAACCCCTTAAATGCATTAGTTCCGTAGGGTGCAAGTAATCACCGTGATTCGTGAGTTTAAGATACACAAACTCGTGTTTAAGTAAAGAGATTAAGATTGCTCCAAGTATTACAAGTATAAAGAGTTCCCCACAGAGTTTTATAAAGTCTTAAAAACACTATTGTTTGGTGCAGCAGTCTTGGTTGAGGGTGAACTTCCGTGTATCTCTTCTCGTATCCGCTATCACGACGACCAACCATTTCCTTTCCGTAATCAACAACATGAGAGACTGTCTTTCCAAGCTACACTGCGATTTGTGCAGTTACTTATTACAAGTTTAAAGAGACTGCCATTTGTGCAAATAGAAATGTTTCTTCATTAAACTGAAACGAATTTATCTGTGGGTGTCAGTCTGTAAGTCATGGTCTCTTGGTCTGCCCAGTACTGACAGAATGACCAACTTAGTTTGTTTATAATTGTTTGTTTTTACACTATAAGAGATAACTATTTAGGCACTTTCCTTGAACATCTGAATTACACTTTCATTTACACTATCATCATCAGTGGACATAACCTCTAAACTCTAAACATTTAGAATTCATTACAACTTTATCCGTGAGTCTGCATGTTACATATTACTGTCTTTTCTATTCTCTTGAACTGAGCTGTGCCTTTGCATATATAGTTATCATAAGCCATGGTGTGTCAATTCACGAATACAAGTGTTCTATCATCATACTAGCGCTTCTGTGTGGAATATAAAAGTATCCTAAGTTTCCAAGCAAAATCCTCCAGACCTCTAATATATGAGAACTCTTGGAGGTTGGAGGACAATCAACGACTAGTGGAAGTTGACAGTTCATGGTTCAGTTTAGTTTGGAGTTTATTAGTTACACACACAATGGGGGATTGTGACAATTCCACCGAAACAGTTTATACCATTTTAATTGTAGGTAATAGCCGAGTAGGAAAGTCTTCGTTGATTCATAGGCATTTCGACGAAGACTTTAACCCAGTTTACTTTCCTACAACAGGTGAGGAAAATACTTTTGAAACTATTGATTTGTGGGAACAAATGTAAATGAGGTTAAACTTCTTATGCAGAAATCTCCCGATATGTGACTTACGCCAAATCATATGGAAAATTAGTGAAGCTGATAGTGTGGTAAGTAAGCAAGCAACATAACGGTTTTATGCATCTTCTTCCCACGCTTAATTTGATGCATATGATGCTTCTATTGCTAAGTTATGTTAACGGTTTTCTGAATAACGTGATGTGATAATCTTGCATACAGGGATGTGAATGGAGATGCTATCACAGCTAATAATAACAACATAAGCAACTATGACTTGCACAAGCTAACTAATCTTGCTACTCAGCCTCAAGGGATATTCTTCGTGTATGATATTACCAGTGAAAAGTCCTTTTTGGACATTTCCAAATGGATTTCTACAATGGAACGAATATATCGTATGTAATTAGATTTTAAAATATCTTCGACCTGAATCAATACTTTAAAATAATACTTTGGGTGACAGATGGGTGTGTGCAACGCATACTACTTGGGAACAAAGCTGATCGGTGGAAGGACAGAGCTGTAAGTTCGGACATGGGACAAGCTATGGCTAACCTTCATCAAATGAGGTTTGACAGCTTCCGACTTGCACTACAGATGTTTACTTACTCAATTAGCTATTCTAAGACGTTTAAATCTTAGGTTTTTTGAGACTGCAGCCAGCAGTAAGACTGATACGAACATTAAAAGTGCATTTTGCATGATGGTGCATGACGTAAGGAAGCAGTATGACAGAGATTTTGCCATGAAGTTCGGGAACGAAGAACAAATTAAGAAAATCAAAGTGTCAAGAAGAAAACGCTTATTAAAGTTCTTCAATATTAAATCGTTCCGTGTACCATGCAGCTGTTGCAGAAAGCCTACAAGCCCCATGATGAGGATGGATGATCTCAGCTCAACGTAGAGAGTGATGAGGACTCTCATTTACATTCAACTCCACATCACGAAAGTGTAAAATATTTATGCGTATTGTATTCAATTAGAGAGTTTGAAGTACTCTTTCCGCATCTTTCAAATCGTTGCTGCGTGTATTTATGAATAGTCTAGTCAAGTCCGCAGTTCGGGAAGGTACACGAGAAAACAAAATTTTAAGTAAGGATTAAAATACTGTATTTTTGGAGTATCACCAGTACGTCACAAATACGAAAGATACTTTGAATAAAAATGTTTAAAACATACTGTTGTTGAAAGTTAGACATTTTTGAAAAGCTCAAAGTTAACTAGACGATGCAACCGTTCAATCTATAATGCTTTTGTTTTACAATTGTTGTTGCATATCAGTGTCCATTGTTGAAACTGCAAGACTGGAGTTCGTAATATCGGTTCCAAAATCCAAGAATAGAAGTTTCGTTGTTTCAACTCCATTTCTGCTTCCAGCGGAGCATACCAACCGATCGTTATTTACCTTTGCTTTCCAAACTATACCACCATTTCCGTGACTTGCGAGAACGAAAAGATCACGTATGAATGCTCCTGTAATTTAATTTAGTAGACAGCTGACAATAATAATTAATTAAATGCAAGGAAACTATCTAATGACTCAAAATTATAACCTACCTGTATACATGTCCCATAGCTTGACAGTTCCGTCATCAGAAGTAGTAATGATAAACTTTTTCAGTACAATTTCAACACTAGTAATACCGCGGCGGTGGCAATTGTCCCATGCCGGATGATCTAAGACAAGACACAGAAGATAATTTTATTGCTTGTAAGATTATTTGGTAACTGGGTTTTACATTAAAATTATACGTACGGGGGCTAAAAAGTCCGAGAGTGTGAAGACAGGACCATGTTTTAGTGTCCCAGACTTTAGTAGTTGTGTCGGCATTTCCAGATATGAGACGACCGTGTAACAAAGCTATGTCGGCTGTAACACTTCGATGACCGTGAAGAACCTTTTCACATTTTGCAGTATTAACGTTCCACACCCGTATCGTTCTGTCCAGCGATCCGCTCACTATCCGTGTACCATCAAACTGTCCAAGAAAATTACAATTAACGCCGAAGCTGAATAAGCCAAATTAATCCGTTTAATCTTAAGTACCTTCAACGAATAGACGCGGTCAGTATGGCCGACAAGTTCCCTGATTACTCCAGTATCTAGATACCACACGATAACCAAACAGTCGTAACCACCTGACACAACAACTGAGCCATTGAATTGAACGCAGCGAACAGATGCCAGATGACCTCTGAGTTCCTTCACAGAAATTCCCTTTTCAACATCCCAAACGCGAACAGTGCCATCACGGGATCCACTAGCGAGTCTATCAACAAAACAACAAAAGTGCCCGATGTTAATTGCCAGTTTATCGTCGAAACATTTTTAATTCACCACTTTTTCTTTTAAACACACCTGTTTTCATGTAAATGAAGACATCGAACAGTCGCTGAATGGCCTCGAAGGACATGAATGCACTCTTCTGTATGTGGAGACCAAACGCGTATGGTATGGTCTACACTGCCCGAAACTATCCAACAACTTGACATCTGACAAGCCCACACTCCTCCACCATGTCCCACCAGAGTACGCAAACATTCACCGGTCAAAGAGCACCACAATTTGAGAGTACCATCGTCGGACGCAGTCAGGACTCTACAGACAACACTCGCGCTCAGTAAATATCAGTTTGTACCTTGTACCTCCATACGATAAGACCATGCCCGTATTATACAAATAATCTACCTGTTATCGACAAATTCCAAACAGGTGATGACGAAGGAATCGTGTGTTCCTATCACCCACGCAGGAGGAAGCGGCCTTTCTCTCCAGTTATACTCGACGTGAGCTTGTCGACAGTAAACCATCTTCCAAGGTGACAACTGCAACACAGACATATTTTTACTTGTATTCCCAGTCTTTCCTACACATCAACAATCGATTCTTACGGCCAAACCCTGCTGTCCACACTGTTCACCGTTTGCCACCGTCGTTATTCCAAGTACATCTTCCATTCCCCTTGCTTGGCACTTGTCGCGCCACAACAGCGTGTCGTTGCTGACATTTCGCCATTTATGAGAAGTTTGCCCAGCGCAAATCAATTCCGTAGGAGTTAAATAAGACAAAATGTGTAGCGAGATCTGGAAGAAATAACCTTGTCATTTAACGGCCTTCAAGTCTGTTCATTGATTTGATTTACATAAACAATTACCTCAAAGGGGAGTTCCGCGAGGAAGTCAACTGTTTCTTTGGTCTCCACAACGCTGCATATGGCGCAATGGGTACCAAAAGTGAGCGACCCTTCTACACAACGACACACGACCGATTCCATTTAGAAATTGCTGCA
>JAQGAB010000082.1:0-48627 GCA_034696565.1 Isotomurus graminis
GCGAACTATACTTCTGTCTTATCTACACTCCTCTGGGATAAGTTATGAGTTTCATTCAGACTAATGATAAAGTGATTAAAAAACAGATAGAACATTTAAAAGGCAAATGTGATCGTATGCACACTCAACACTTATTCCTTACCAAGATGAGTGGAATAAAAGCACTTGTCATTCATTCAAATTGTGACCTAAATTTCATGGAAATTTCAATTGTCCCATATTTCTAATAATAACTATTCTCGATCCTTCACCCGATAGGAACTAAATCATTTGCGAAAGTTCCCTATTTCTCTCATTATTCAATTCCATTAGAAACCTAATGTACGAAAGCAAGAAACGATAGATTCAACTAAAGACCTTCAAGAAGATGACATCTCTACAAAATCACAAAGGTTTCACATCCTGTCAAATAAACAGACGACGTCAAAAGCAAAGTTAATCAACAATTCAAAGCAACAAGACTTTTGGAAGATCCCTTCAATCTTCAAATATCTTTGTCACCTTAAATCGAACCACTTTCCCCATTTCCCAGAATTCTGACAGAGGAAACAACTTAAATATTCACGCGAAAGCCATGTGAGATTCGATTTCAGAGAAACCCTGAATGTCCCTACTTTCCAGCTTCTCTCAACATCATCTCAAGACTATTCAATCATCTTTTCCCATTTCCGTTCGGAGAAATCATTATTATGTGTCCTGTATCAAATACCAATTTAGTTGCAAGTGTGCGCGAGATCTTCCACCACCAGATAAACCTTCCCGGAGGAATTCATCTACAGACAGATTTCAAAGGACTCTTATTATTATCGTCCTCAGAGAGTCTTTCCTCCTCTAAAGACTCACCTCCTCCGCAATTACTTCCCAAAACATTTCCAACGCACACAATTCAATTTCCCAAGTTATTCAACAACTCACAAAGTTTCTATATGATAATCTGATCTCGTCAAAGCAATTCTTATCATCAAAACCTTCCTACTACTTCCTTTCCATAAACCCGAATCCAACCGAAACTATTAACAAATCTCATTTAATTCATCACACACATATCACTCACCTACAAATCACACAACCCGCAACTCATAATAAACTGTTGCTCAACAAACACACACACATATACACAAGAATTCACCACCAAACTACTTAACACACCACAAAGTTACCAACTCTATTGTATATTTACTTTCGCCAACAATGAAATGCAATTAGGGAAACAAATTGTGAGAAAAAAGTGGCTCAGAATAAACCATCATCCGCCATTCAGCGTACACATTATAATATGTCTTACTTACTTACTTAGTACTCCATTCATCTTATTCCTAACTTGCAAAATATCTAATTATTATTATTACTAAGCTTGCACAATTCACACTCTACCTAATGGAACAAATCAAATCATTTCCCAACCCAACTTTATTACCACTAAAGGCTTCTTTTATTAACTTCCCACATTCTGTTTAGCACTTAAACTCAAGTTTATACAAAAATAAACATTTATAAACATTACCAACGCTTATTTTTAGAATCCCTCATAAATCTCTGGCAGATTTTATGTCACGAATTGGAAATGCAGTTGTCGCTTGAAAAACAAGCATGAAACTCCTCACGTAAATTACAGTTATCTTCTGTCTAATTGGAAGAAAGTATCCCGAGGAATCTCAAAAAGTGAATGAATGCAAAAGTCTAATTCCCTTCTTATCTTCCTTCCCACTAATCTTCAGTCGAAAAAAGAATGGTATTTCCTCCGATAGAATGACTATACAGTGGTGATGATGCATCTTATATGCAACTGCATTCACATTCCTCTTCACTGTCTTCTTTCAAGATCCAATGGCAATAACATCCAAAATGAACAAGACTATCCACACGGATATAATCAACAACCCTTCTGGCTATTTCATTCTCTCTCTCTCCATCTCTTTCCAATACTTTTTCATCCAAACTTTTCCCTTGATCTTATTTATCCATAGAATTACTCCTACGTGGTTTCAATTTTGTGTGAGAGATCTGTCACATTAGGTTTGTTTTATACACACACTTCTGTATCTCGTGAAGATGTGCTGAACAAGAATTGAAAGAACACTTAAATGTGGGGAAACACATAGTACGAATGATCTCCACTTAAATTGATACGTTATCTGTGTGTTTTAATCCTAAGATGTATTATATATATATTGTGCATCTAAAATCTCTTAGAAAATCATGAAAAGTAAATACACACACAATACTATTTAAATATGAAAGCGTGATAGACATTCTTCAAATTCCCGTGTGACAAATTCCTTCATTCGTGACCACCAATTTTTATCCCATTGATAACAATAATTCCTCCGTCTTGTTTGTGAATCTCTGCGTTGTCTGTTGTGGAACTTTGTGTTCAATGTGAAATACCTTGTAAAATGATAATTCATTTTAACTTTACTGTTACACAGAGGAGGAATGATCTTGACGACATTAGCATGAATCCCCATTATGCCACACGGTGTAAATTGGTCTCTAAGCCTTTTCAGCGTTTCATAGTGACTTATGGTCACTAGACACGAACAACACAAAGCCAAGCCACAAGTGTTTGTTCTTCTGACATACTCGACGTGTGGATTTACAATGGCTGAATTTATGACAAAACGTGAGAAATCCTAACTGATTTTTTAACAAAAGTCACTTCCCAATCTTTTCAAGTATAAAGGTCTCTTCAGTTTTGCTCCAAGCTTTTTTATAAAATGAAGCTGATATCCTCAGAAGCTTCGATGCCACATAACTCTTTAATATTCAGACAATAAATTCCCCTATAAATTTCTAATCTTCCATCATTTCTTTTAATGCAAAAACACCAACTCTTAGGCAGATGATAACCCTCCTTACATATTGGCACATCTTCACGCGTGGAAATCATTCACACTCCATTTCTTCCGAACATATTAAGCCATGCAATCAAGTGAAACTTCCTTCCATCCCCATACAGTTGTAAGTGAAGAAAAAGAATATTTGACTCTTTACCACCACCACCACCATCATAATCTCCAAGAGGAAATGTGATATTTAACGACCGCAAGTGCCTAGTGGTATATTTCTAGTTTGCACTACACAAAGTTACTCTCTCAAGTCTGTATGGGTCTTCTGCAACGGTTCTGCATCCGCCTGGGATTCTATATACATCTCCATTGAAATGAGTTTGCAAAAATTACCCATCTGCATGCAAAATACCGTGTTCAGTCTTGCGAAAACGAGTTTTTCCTTTTAAAGTGGGTTCAGTTCCACTATACTTATGCCATCCATCTCAATCTCTCAGGGAAATGAGAACCACCAACACAACACCTTCCTTCCTCTTCCTTTCATTCCATATTAGTTTTAGCTTAAACCCTCTGCGCAAAATATTCAATCCAAAAGACCTTAAAAACCCAACTGCTCCTCCTCCTCATTACTTTAAACTGTGAACTGCAAATCTACCTCAGAAATCTGCACATAAAAATCCTCCAAATTCAACTCCTCCCGTCCTGTCCATCCACTCATTTCATCTTCTTATCAGCAAACACACACACTCCACATCGATGAACCTACTAAACTAAATGCACAATGAAAAATATTTTTCATCAGTTGAACCAGAAACAAAATGACAAGGATGATTCCACGTACTCATTGCTCATTAGTGTGAAAACATTATGACCTGAGAGAGATGCATTCAATCATCTTCCTTATTATCATCGATCATCACGTCTATTTACAACCACACTGGGTTCATTGTTTGAGTTTCGGATCGGCAGCAACCACACACTCAGGATATGCAAGCAAACAGATGAATAAGTGATGACAACGATAACCCACATTTGCAGAAGGTACACAGAGATATGAATTATGAATGATGTGTGTGGGCGATAAGTATTGCATCTCCCGATTTCATCGCTTGTTCCCGATTCTCAGAATAACTTTTACTCCCGTAAGTCTGGTTAATACTCGTAACCACCTATAACATCATCACAAGAAGTTTATAGCTTACATATTCAAATATTATAATCACTTCTTGGCTCTCCTCCAGTCCAGTTGCTTCGTGTCATTAGAATAATTGCGTGGAGAAATGATTTACAAAAGATTAGGCGTGTGTAATAAGTAAACGGGAAGAGACGGGTGGACTTTCATTCACATCCTTAAGTAATTACTTTTAAACACCACTACTATAATCTCTACCAATTATTGTCAACCCAACAGAGACACATAACAGTTCCACTTTCCACTCAAAAGTGAAACTCTCCTGTTTAAATTCATGCAAATTGTTGTAGGTCATGTGTTGTACAAATAGTCTTCATTAGTTTTACTTCCTCACGGTTCATTCATGACTCCCTACACTCTCCACAAAAATACAACCCACCTTTCATCAACACATGTATGTAAATTAACCCTACAACGGGACTTTTCTCGTCCAAAAAATGGGTGAAGCTTAGCCAAACAGCTCAATATCCTTTGTAAATACACACACACACACACACAAGTTGATTATAAACCCTTTGTTTAATGAAGGTGATGAGACTGATAGCTGCCTAACCCTTTAGCTAAACGAAATACTCTATGCAGTGGAGTTAATCCTTCAGATAACTACACGAACTAGATCTTTAAGTCCCATCCAAAATTACAAGTGTCCCCGATAGCTATGATCATTTCAAATCCAAAAGCTTTCTTAACCATCATTCCTAATATATTTTACGATGTAGTTCAATAAGTCTGAGGGAGTAATGCGTCAAAAGTCCAGTTCGTCTTCTTTTTTTACTTCATTGCAAAATTACTCTCTTAAGATCACTTGAGGCAGAATACACACAAATGATGTTGATGTTCACGTGAGATTGCCCACAAGACGAACCGGCACTTTGACCCTTTTTATTCTTTTCTATTATACTTTTGACTTGGCTTAATTATGTAACTGAAGAAAACGTAACACGAGACTCACTTAAACTGAATGAGTCTTAAACCTACTTTCTCACCCGTTGATGATGACATCATTCTTCCTTCAAAATCCTTGTCTACTTCTGATGCTACGTTATTATTGCTTTTCTACTTTTACAGCATTTCATCGTCTGGTCTTTCTTTCTCCCACAACGTGAATTATTAGACATGCCGATAAGAACTTAAAATCCTAACCATAATAGCCAACTCACTTCTCTAGCCTTTCTTCAAACACACTCTCATAAAATACACGAAACTTACCCGTTTCACAATAAGTAATCACAAGCCTTTAAAATAAGAAAAGTGTCAACTCAAAAATCCTCGAGACATTCCATATTACTCTTTATCATTCTTTGCTTTATTCCTCACTTCATGTGAATACTTTTATTGCATCTCGTGTAAACTGCAGAACTTCACTTTGCAGATGACTAAAAGTGCTTTATTTAATCAGCCCTTCCACACCAACAACACTACTACTTTGTCATTATGAATAACTCTTTCATGACCTTTCCATGACGCACTTCTCTGCTTTTGAAGACTTTATATAAGTACACAACTCTAAATCAAACCCAGTTGCATCCAAAGTATCCTCCTCATCCTCAGAGGCTCATTAAAGTCTAAAGTTATTTCGAAACTGTCACCATCATTGAAAGGTGATGAGCTACAAAGTTATACGACCGATAAAACTAATGCCACATGAATTCCTGGTCAAGTCAAATGTATTTCCTCAAAAGTCTCAGGTCACACGTATCACGTTTACTCACCATAAAAATACTTTAAGAGACGCGAGAGTCACTCTAAACATTTCCACTACTTGCATCATCAAAACTCACTAAATTACTTAAGCTCACCTTGGAAGATGACATGATTAACAGTATCAAATAAATTTAGGCGAGATAATTGCACCCCATTAAGAACGCAAGGCATACTCAAATATACTTTGCACTGGTCACTCGACTCCTTCATCCATCAAGTCTCGTGAGGATTAAGACATTCATAAAAAAAGTCAACAACGGCCAATTTATCCAAGTCTGGTAAAAAAGCTGAAACCTAACAACTGAGCACATCGCAGGCCACTACACATTTACAAACTACAATTGTGAATTGTCGTTGGCTCGTGTACTTCTACTCTCATTAGAACTAAATTGAGATGATAGTCAAACTACATGGCACACACATCTCACGTTCATTTACTTCATACAACTAAATTTATCACACGTAATCTGTAAAAGGACACTTCTCAAGACACCCAACATCCAATTAATGTGTCTGTGCATGTGTAGCAATGAGTGTAAAATGCCTCGTTCCCATCATCTCATGTCTTAAACTTCGCACTAGGGACTCTCTTGTTAAATCAAATTCAGATTATGGAATCATACGAGTCTTTGTCATGTGGAAACATAATCTCAACAACGCGCATACTCCATACAAACCGTCTCCAAAGATTAGAGAGGTCGTAGATTAGAACCCATTCTTATTGGTGAACTTGATTTAATAACTATATCAGTCAGGTTCAAATGGAGTCAAAAAATACCATCGATAAGTTTTGAACAAATAGAAACCTCTCACGAAATATTCTTTTAAATTGTGTGACAGCCTTTCAAATTGGGAAGCTGAATTGAATTTTCATATGAGGAGTCATATAGTCTTTGAGAAACACTGACTATATAATAACTGAATACTCATCACACTAAAGTGTATCCCAATCCTTAAAGAACAAGTAAATAACTCAGTTATTATCACCTTTAAAAAAACCTTCCACCTTAAGAAGTTCACGCGAATGTGTGTGTAGAATAAAAGTTCACATCACAACCTCAGAATCTCCTTTGGTCATCCGTGAACTTCGTGACCAAAAGTGACAAGTTGAGACATTCAAAAGAGCATATCAGAGAGGTTCAATGTATGAAGGCAAAACCCAAGGGTTTCAAACACACGTGTATTTATGTACCAGGCAAATCATGCGTTTATACACATCATTACAAGTCTCTCTGATATTCTCATGTGATCATCGCGTCTTCTGCTATTTGCAGAAGTGAAACTCCATCTCATTAAGCACAGAAGAAACCTTCTGTTAATACCAACAGCTTTTCTAAATCTCAGAATCTTTAGCTCATAAATTATTTCCAACTACTCCAACTACTGCACCAACACACCTGCTTGTTGTCTAGTCAAGAAGTCTAATTGACTTGAGGTGACTAATTGTTATTACTTATAAAATCCTTCCTTCCCACACCTCAATCTCTCTCCTGTATAAGACAAAGAAGATCCGATGTCAAAAACCACAGCAACTTGCTTCATACAAGTCCATAATACAAGACCAAAATATTCTGTCTCTCTTATGTGTGTGTGTGTAGGCTGAGGAGGTTGACGTGGTAGAGTAGATTTCCACCTGGCAATAACAAGAATTCCTAAGATACACAGTCCCATTACTCATTGACAGTTGTCTCCTTTTCGACAAACCTTTGAACCTCAGATTCCAAATGAACCTTACACATCAAACTAAGACCAAAAAGTCCAAGAACTCTGCTTAGCACGAAACATATATTAATTGTCCCACAACCTTTTACAAAGACACGAGAGCCCCACGTTCCAACTTCCTTCCTTAAACCGTTCATATATTACTGTGTAACCTGTATAAAATTCCTCTTGCATGAATGCGTGCAAAGTGTGTGTGTGTGCATTCAATCATTCACAATATGACTTTAGACACACATCAGTCTGAAAATCTGTGCTTCATTTCCCATATATACCATTTACACATTCTCATAATTAAAAACTCCGTTCATTGCATAATAGTAATTACTCGTTTCCCACACATCATGTACCGTACAGTGTACAACACACACACGTTCCGTAGGGTTTTTTTCTTACTAATCCAATCTTTCAAATGCACTTTCTGTACTACCTCAACAACCCACCACCACCACCACCTCACTAGTCACCAGGATTCCTGTGAAATCCTTATTAATAATAAATGCAACTCTCATAGTCACGTTCCTTCACTCACGTTACATTTTTCATCACATTATTACTCTCATTTAAATCAATTACTACAATGGAAAAATTCACCACCAACCGACATGCCCACAACTTCCCGTAATTTAAAAACTCATTTAAACGTCTCCATTACTCCACATTCCTGTATTTTAATTCAATCACGATTAACCTTTCATTATTCCCGAAAATGCATTTCTGCACTCTGGGATTCCCAGTAAATCAGAAACCGCCATTAATCCCGTGCTCACACTTGTTTAAAGTGATTCACACCTGAAGATACAGAGATATTGGAGTCATGAGCAACTTAAAGTTACATAGTATTACATACAGCCTAAGTAGGTAAAGATAATCTCATGAAAAAGGATTTAGAAAGAACTTTAGAAGTGAATGAACACACACAACGTATAAAAAATACAAAATCCCGTTAGATGAATCCTCATTTCTGGTCCCTCTTCCACCAACCTACAACATTAAATTTACCTGTCTCACCTTTCCTCTATCCGTACATATTCTCTATATAAACTCATCACAGGTTTGCACATCCATCTACACAATGTAGCAAATCCGAGGAAAAAAACTTATTACTTGTTTATTCCTCCCTACAATATCAACTTCGTGTGTAGCGACATGCAATTACTCATGGCAAACTGAAGAAAGACGAAACAAGATTGAATGTTGTCACGTCATGTCGTTTCGTACCACAAGTGTACAAAACCAAAATTATCGGGTACTCATCCGTTTCTTCCTGCAGAAGGAGCAAACTTCCTTAATCCTTATAAGATGTATATACGTATTCTCTGTATAGTAATCTTCTAATATTATTACAAAACTCGACTCTCACTTCTTCTTAAATCTCCCGTTGCATAAATTGCACCTTCACAAAGCACACACAAAATGCATTGCATTTGGCATCCTATTGGCCAACCCATTACAACAATGACATTTCTATGGATCCACGTCGTTGCTAAAAGTTCTATTAAACTGCATCCACCACCACCACCACCAACTCCCGTTCCTCCCTCCGTCTCTCTATCCATTTTTGGTCAAATACTAAAAGTGCATTTATACTATAAGGAGTTTCCCTTCTGTCTTCCACTGTTGTTGACTCTACACTTCTCGACAATGAGATGTCCAAATTAATAGCAAACAATGATATATCAACTAGCATAATAGTGTTCTACTTTTTCCATACAGTCAAACAACCTAAAGCCATGTACAGCTATATATATTCCCTCACATTAGATGCACCAGCTTAAACACAAAATGCACCTCTCTCTCTCTACACACTCCACTTCAAATCAAGATGATCAAACATTAAAATTATCAAGGTATTTACCCTATATGCAGTTACCTGTTTATCTTCTTAACCCTGTAGTCCGTCCTACACACACGCCTGTTTCAAATTCATTCAGCCCTTCTCTTTCCATCCTTTCATTCAAGACTCTATTCTTGACTCCCATGTCTACTTACATCATCATCGTAATCATAAACCAATACTACTTCTACTGCTACTTGGTATTTTATTAAAATTCTTTCTATACTTCTTCAGTTTCTAGGAAATACAAGACTAACAACCACTTTTAAAACGTCTTATCTGAACATCAATAACACAACAATTTGTCGTCAAAAAGCCACACTTAATTGTGAACTACATAAAGATCATTCAGACTCAACTTCACACCCCACTCAATTGCTTATTAGGTAATCTTTTATGTTTTATCGTATGCGAGACAAATAATAACCCATTTGAGACTGAACAGTACTCCACACACACTTTTACTTTTGACTTTTGGATGCATACAACATTATTATTGGGAGTGGACTCATTTTTATGTCTTAAGCTCTTCTCCTATTCATCCTCCGAGTCCTCCAAATCCTAAGAAGAAGGGTCACACAGAATTCGCTCTATTAATAATTGTCTCTTTCAGAATGTCATCGTGTGGTTGTCGTAGGTGGAAGGTACACACACAATACGTAGCAATTCATAGCTCAATGAGAGATTTGTCATCAAGAAACAACCTCAACGGTTCTTCCAATCCCTTCAGATTCATAAGTGTTTGTCTCCTAAGTATTTCAATTCGCAACCTTCATACCAAGAAGTGAATTATGCCTAAAGGGTATCACAAGACCACCAACTATTATTATTATAAGTATTATCAAATTACTCTTGCGCTTACAATAAAACCCAAAAGGTGTGAAAAATCCCTCTGTATTCTTCAACACACAATCAAGTTCAGATTAACAAACGTCTCACCCAGTCTAAGGTCGAGTTTACCTTTGACCTAATTATTTACACACGATTCCTTCGTTCCCCTGGGGCTTCTAAGATTAAGTCATTTTCATTCGTTGTATTCTTAAATTGAAATTGAGTTGTGAAGAATAATAACCAAGGGATGCATTATAGAATCTTAAAGCGACCCTGAAGATAAATGCAGAAATAATAACGCAACCAACTCAATTTTTGGAAATGACAACAAATTAATATTATTCCCTTGAGAGCTCTCTCTACTCTGCAGTCCATTAAATCTCATAATTGTGGAAATAATACGAAATTGTATCGAATGCAATATTATCTAGTTCACTGGTAGAGAGGGTCGTGCAGAATTGTCTTTTATTGTAAGAATAATTGCACAGGAATTCATGGCTTTTGCTTTATTGAGGCAATTCCAGTCGAAAGCCATCCAAACGAACATATTTGCAATATGAGAAACATCCAATAATTTCATCTTTTCAACAGAAGCCACGAATTCCGTTCTACCCAGCGAATTCCTTTTATTGATTTGTCATAACTTCAGCAGCGATGGTGAATGTCACTACACTGGGACACAGGAATGGAAGGAGATGCAAGAAGTACAATAATAAAGTCGTCACCCTCAGGTTGTGTGTGGAGTGTTCTTTTTGATGAAATCACAAGAACACCACGAAATAGGTCACCTCTCTCTCTATTTCAAAAATCACTGGGAAGAATAAAACCTCTTCAGAATTATATATACCATCTTCTTTAATATTTCACGAACGATATTTCCTCTGTGTACATTTTACTTCATCAAGAATCATGACTGTAACAATGTCATCTCATCAGATCTTTGATTTACCAGTTTATATTATAGAGCAGATGAGGAGGCTTTCAAGCGTAAAATCGAAATCAAAATCCATGCCTACATAGCGTTACAAATTGCGGACACATTTCGTCCATCCACCCGTCACGACTTTAAAAAACTCAATAAAATCTAAGACATCTAAGCCACCACCACCACCGCTTTACATCTCTCTACACACGACGACCATTATTATTCCTTCTGTTCATTACATTCAAAACTGCGACAACTTCATCACCGTATTTCATCGTTTCACTTTTTAATTTTTACTCCCCAACTCTTTTGTCTTATCTCCAACAACTAAACGCTTAACTCACAAAGTGCAGAATAGTCTAACGCCAAAAAGCGTTGCTCACACACTCGCAGCATTTATGTGCAATAAGTCAAAAAACTATCCAATGAGTTATGCATGCATGCGTTTCCTTTACAAATCTTTCGATATTACGTGCATATCGCAAAGAGGCACACATACTAAACCACCACTGTTTTTGTATTTCATTACACAAACCAAAATGTACAAAACTCAGTCTTCAAAAGTCGTATACACATTCAACATTGCCTTGTGACTATCCATCGCTCACTTTTTATTCAATCCCTTTCGAAACTTTCAATCTTTCTTTGATCACCAGCAGTGATTGTCTTTTTGCAAAGCTAAGCAAACCAGCCATCGTGTCTCACTATGATCATCATCACTTGATAAACCAACCATCATGACGATTCAACTACAACGATAACTCACTTTTATGTGTCTCAATCCAACTCATAAATCAAATCTCTCCTCAGATTTCTTCACTCGCAGATTTTTATTATTCCTCTCTAATTCCCAATAGTCTCAAATACTCACAAAGACTCAATTAAGTTGAAACAAAATAAACAAGTGTGATGGATTAATAATTCTAAAATCTCTTGTTCCTTCAATCATAAACTCTCATAGCCAACTTTAGTTTAATTAAACATTCACATGCTACTTTTGATTTATCTTAAATACAAAAACCCAAGAGATTAGATTTTAAACCACAATGCACAGCAACATTTTACTGATTGCTCTAGACTCTTGTCAGCACAAGAATTCTTTCAAAATTAAAAACAATGTCGTATCCTTGAATATGCAAAAACCCAATTAGAAATTAAACTTCTCTCTCATTCACAGATCATTCAAAGTCCAATAGGTTTACAACAAGACTATAATATTTACATACAAAGCAATACATGGAAGTGTTAAGCACGTATACGTGAATGTCAAGACTCCTCCAAGTGCTCCAAAAACACTTGAACACTATTTCTTTTATAAACAGTCTCGTTGCACTACTTAAACAACAGAAACAGTATGGCTCACTTGTCCTCCAAACAGTTTCATTCAAACTTCAATTACAATTTGCAATTAAGATACACAACTCTCCAACAACTAGAGTTAGTCTCTCAATTGTGTTTGAACAATAAATGTACTAGACTTATTAGATTACTTCCTAATACTCTCCACAGAAACGGCGAAATCCATAGCAAACCCTCGTGCGAAATCCATTGAGAACAAGTTAATAAAACAAAAGGATGATTTCTCTGAAACCCTCGATCTCCATTTCTTCCTCAGTCGTGAACTTCAGAGGGCATTAATAACAAAAGTATTTTGACTACACAAAGAAATAATATTTTTAAGCCCCATTAAGATCTTTATGAGTAAGAAAAATCACAAGACGTTGTGAATAATACACACACAGTCGCATGCTTTATTGTTCTCCCTTCATACCTTCCTTCACATTGTTTCCCATATTTTGATTTCAAAAACACTTAAACCTTTATTGCTCGTGTATCTCCACACTCAACAGTACGTGTATTAAACATCCCAATTGTTTAGTCTACTCCACAACCAGACTCACTTGACATTCAAATTTTAAATGTATTCTACAACAACAACGACAGCCTCCAACTTTCTTTAATTCTTTAGTACTTCATTCACCTATAAACTCACCTTAAACTCATCCAATGGCATTAGTATGCCGCACCGATTCCTAATCTCTTGTCATACACACACATACATAAACACCAACATTCAACTTCAACCTTTCCATCTCACCAAACTTGCTCTTTCAGACAATCACTTAAACAACAAGTCTTCATCCAATAAGTCTCTCTCTTGTGTCGTGAGGGAAATCTTTGCAAACTACTCGCACAGATTCAAAAACTTAATGAGGCTACCAAATAAGTAATTACTTGTTTCATTCAATTCATTACAACAAATGAGAGTGCAGAATCCAATAAACTACCCACAGCGTGTGTGTGTGTGTTAGTTTCCAGACAATAATATTTCTGTACAATGTCCCTAAAAGTCATCTCATTTCCCCTTCGCCTATTACTTCCGGTATTCCATTTATTTACCTTAAAACCAGACACACACGAAGAAACTGTGAAATGTCAACGAATCTCTCAATGCAGAAACACCCTACACACTTTGTTTAGTCTCCACATGCAACAAAGATTTACACGCGTCTCTAGTCTCTCTTCCAATAATAACACACCTTAGCCTCAAAACCTTTGTTTATCTTATCCCCGTAGCTTACATAATAATCGTGAAATGCATGAAAAGAGAACGCAGAGTTTTATTTCGGGCGAAACCAGGTGTGGATGTGAATCGATAGTAAAACAAAACTAGGAAGTAGCAATCCACAAACACAAGTTTATTAAGCAATCCACCAACTCATGTGTGTTTTATGTTTCTTCACTTTGCTCTACTTGGGGAGCTCTTGTTTTTTGCATGAGTTTCTACTCCTACCTTTCTAATAGGAGTTGGTCCGTGGCCCATTTTTCCGAACAACCGATTTCTCGTACTATTCCTACCCAAGCTATCCACCCAAGAAACCACCATTTACTTACATGAAAGTCCCATTTATTTACTGCCCATGTGCCCACGTAATACCCGTGCCCATATTCCTCATCTCTCCTGTATAAATATCTTTAACAAGAAGACGTATCTCTCCAAGTATGTGTGACTATCTCCGAATCTCCCAATTTACCTAAAACCAACTAACCTCCAACGTGTTCCATTGTCGAAATTTTCAAAGTGAAGGAGTGGTGGTGGACGCTTTATTTGCTGTCATGGCCTAAATCCCAATTCCCAAAATTCGCACAAAAGAATGAGAACCCACTCTTAAACAGCTTCCTTAACACTTATCCACCCATAGCTTAACAAATCAAGCTCAATTTAGAAGACTCATCGTTTAAGACCACTCTTTCAAACTTCAAGAGCATCAAATAATAATATTCCTTTTAGTCAAAGTCAAAGCATCCTTAGAAAAGACCACCATCATCCTATACACAACTATACTTCATCTTTAGTTTACTCTCTGCGGCTTACTTTGATACAATTAATAATAATACTCCGCCCTTTCTATAAATACATAAGTTCATTCCCAATTCTAACTACAGATGTCTAAACACAATTCCCCATTAAAATAAAACGTCCGAGTGTATAGATTCTTGTAGATTGTTTCTTGAAATCCTAAACCAAGACATGTGTGCACATCTTTATTATTTATTCACTTGAACATCTCACCAAGTGAAACTTTTCTTTATCTTTAGACCAACTGCCAATAATGCAAAAGCAACCAAAAAGAGAAACCACAAATATTATTTAAAGTTTCTTAAGGTTCCTCTACTAATCTTTGTGTGTGAGGGATACACATTTCTAAATTTACTTTCATCTCTCGCCTTAATATTCTTTACAACAACAGTTTTGCCATCAAACGGATGCATGAATTAAAATAGGAATAGAAGAACTAAAACACCAAAAGCACTTTCCACACTGTCTCTCTGTGTGTGTGTTTCAGATTACTTGGGATTAGTGGTACAAGTCCATATATATATTATTCTCTATTTGATTGCTGCAATCGTACGATAATTTCTGTTTCTTGTACTTGAACAGAACAATCTAAAGCAGCACACACAATTACAACTATCAAGCCTTCCACACACTCTACTATCATCCCTGTGCCATAAATACCAATAATAATTCCACCACCATCCAAATTTACTCTCAAGTCTTATCTCACCTGTGTGTACCTTTATTTAGAACACAAGATCAGAGTTTCATCCACTCAACCACACCATACACCACAATAAAGCCAAAAAAAGAGACTTTCGATCCTATCCGCTTCACCACACTATATACCACCTGCCATAAACTCATATTTTTGTGAGAAACCTTGAGATTTCTTTACAACAATGCAGAGAGACTCAATCCAACATTTCATGTGCCTTATTGAACCTCTTTTACAAGCTTTTTATCCCATTCATCTCTCCCTATTTCCACCTGAGTTGGCTTAAAGACTTTTTAGTACAAAATGCGTTATTTTTGCTCATGAATCTGCATGAGAAGACTCAGCTTATAATAAAAAGATACCAAGATTCTTTACCAACGCATACGTACAGACTTGGACACAGTTGGAAGTTCGACGAATTTGGCCCATGAAGACTCTCCTCCTGCCAGCCACTATTCTTCTTAAGCATGACTGACTCCTTCGTTCCATAAATTGTTCATGGGAATTGGCTTTCCATTTCCACATTAAACCGTACATGTCGAAAACAGTGTCACATCCACCGCTATCAACTTATTACAAATTTCCTGACTTTTAAACCAACTTAATTTTTAAGGAAATTATTTTCTCAAGGAGAAAACCTTCTCAGCACTAAAGAGACTAGTTTCCCTCAATGACATGGTACACCGTGAGTGAAGCGAATTTACTAACGGAGTTTCAAACTAGCAGAATGAGCATTAAAACATTATGTGACATACACAGAATATATACAGAGTGATTGTTACACACGTCTCTGTATAAAGTCCCACGATCTCTCATATATACACAGCAGAGTTCCCACAAGAACAATTTACCAATTAAAACTTCATTACACTTTTTATGTCCAACCATCATTACATTTACAACCAATTTACCAAAATTGATCCTTACAACTTTCTTTCGATCACAAAACTTCTACTTCAAAGACTAACCAATTTCTTTCAATCACTTTAACGTATAAAATTAATGGACAAATTGCCATTCAATTGTACACGAGATTGCATCTGACCATACGACTCCTCACACAATAATACGAAGTGAACCATTCTTAATGAAAGTCAAGGAAGCACGCAAGGACTTCATACAGTCCATCAGAACACACAACTCCATTAAAAGGAACAATATTTCTACTCAAGACGTTCGCAGTCACAAGTCCATCCGCATTAGAATTCTCATCCAATTCCTTTTATTGTTCCCTTAGACATCATCTCACACAACAAACAAAACAATTCCTTTTTTACTCAATAATCGTCAAGGTTGGCTTCCTGGCAACTCCAAATTTTATTCCAGAATCTCCAATCCAAATTCCACTCCTTAAAACCTTTTACTCTGTCTTTCTTCCTCTCCCTCCATTATTTTACTCTACAACAATCACAATTTAAAGCTCAAATAAATAAGAAATACAGAGTGACTCGGCATATTCCACCAGACAGCACCCCCTTAAAAGAAAAGTTCATTCTTCTTTCCATAAAAAATTATTCCATTCCAGTAGTTTCTCATCCAAACTCCCAGAACTCTTCCTTTAATTCCTAAGAATGGATAATGCAGATTCCTTCATTTCTGAATCGCTTCAGTAAATCCAAAGAACCAATTCACAATCAAAATCCTAACACACGTTGAATACTCCATGGCATCTGTTCACAACTTTTAATTCGAACCACCCTGTGTGTAGTAGACTTAATCCAAAGACAAAGATTAGCAGTTCCATCACACAAAAACCATCTCTTCCAGTCGTCATACAGGAATTCTACTCATCTCTCTGTCTGGAGGAATTCTGCAGTCTTCTCTAACCATTCCACTTCACATTCGCCATCATTTCCTACGTGGTTATTCCTATACATCTTTCTCTACTGCAATTGCCATGCCACACATTCTCCTGTGCCACTTTCACACAACCCATACACGTTTACTCCTAGTCTATTTCACTGGAAATCTCCACTTTCTCTCCATCTATCAAATGTGTGTTCATTAACCAACCCCTTTTCATTTAAAGTTATATCTCATCGGACAAATGATCCTCAGAAACCCCACACACCAAACTAGTTAACACCAACTCAATACAATAACTACACCTTCTATAAAACATCAGTTACATCATTGGATCTCTCTCTCATATGATCCCTTTCTTTCCGTCCTCATGGTGGATCGATAAAAATACTCGAGAGTTCACCAGCAAACCTCCATAGAGGCACAAGTAACACCAAAACCCTCTCGCCCTACAGAGAGAAACTTTAGGGTTCTCGAGAACGGGTCTCGTAGAAAGTGAAACACTAAGATTCGATCCATTCCTCCATTTCCACGGTATATCGCCATATACCACCTCGGGACTCTTCTATCCTTAACACAAATACGTGTCCTTATACCAAAGGGGTTGCCATTCTCCAATGCAATTTCTCCCTCTGCCTATTTACTTCCATTCCCTACTTGTCCCTTAATTGCACACAGTCTGAGAGAGAGAGGATAATAATGAAACCCAACACTCCCAGCTTAATCAGTCATCATCCTCCTTATATATAAAATCCTTATTATCCTCTCAGCTTACTGCGTTATATTATTCCTAAAGAGATGATGCATTTCCTAAAAAACTAAAGTACCTTCAAGGGCAACCATATCCAGCAATACAGACTTAAGAGGATCTCTCATTTTTTATATTTTATTGCTCTTTCAACGCTCCTCAACCTTTTTCATATTCGATCGACGATATAATGCGTCCCTTCACCAATATGATGATTATATGGATTTTCGGGTCATTTACAACAAGACCAATGAAAATATACTTTTCCAGACGAGACTGTCCTTTGGCAATTTACTTGCTTGTAGAGATTTCAATAAAGTTGCAGACCATATGACTAGTACTTAATACGAATAACATGATGATGTCTAACTGTATGTTCTTCGGACCGAAAGCTTAGTGTTAAATACACATTGAAGTGCCTCCTTCACTGGCCTTGATCCAGAATCAAAGAAGGGGAGATGATCTTCTACAAAACACTCATGAAACTTATTCCTTAGGAATTTCTCTAGTCTCAAGTATAAGCTATTCGACACCTTTTCCAATATGGGTGTTGTTACTAGTTTAGCTGGGCACAGGAGAATCCCAACATTTACTTTCTTGGACTCATAAATAAGTCTGAGCAATACTTCTTATTACACTCCATTGATTCATTTGAGGACTCCAAGTGCACAGAGTCAACGAGAGAGACTTTTATAAAAACAACGTGCAAGGGGCAATCAATATGAGAAACAATCTTCAACCATATCATCCATATACACTTTAGTTTTATTGCTTCGTCTTCTCTGTCGATTACATTTATTTCTAATGTGCACAGACTTTCAAGGGGAAGAAGAAGGGGTGGCGTGGCAGTCAGAGGAGCTCACAGAGGTAATTGTGGTGTGTACAATGACTCACTCTGTTTCAATTGACCCTAGGCAACCGAATCCAAGCCAAGGGAAAGGGTATTTCTATACGAGTTGTTAGCTCACAAACTCTCTGAACAAAATAATAAGAAAAATACACGAACACGCGTACAGAATTCCATATGCAAGATTAGTCGATTACTACAGTAACTAGTGAACTACCCCGTTTAAAATGACATATGACACTCCATCATTACCACCGAGTAAATCTAAAGACTCTCTTGTATAATTGCATTCGAATCAATTGTACAACATGTGCGTGATTAAAAAGACTCACAAAGATAACTCACACAAGCCTCCTTGCAACATTGGGGATGCTTCGCAGGACAAAAAATCAAAGGATGAACGGGGAGAATAACAAAACGAGGGAGATATGGTCTGAATTAATGCAAATGTTCGTCTCAAAAATCCCCTCCTTGCTAGACAAATTAATGGAGAAGGATTTAGCCCAGCCCTTATCACGACACAATTGTTCCTATTTATTCAAACGCAACGATGACTTCTTGTTGTTCACTCACCAACTCTCCCAACTTGTATTTCCAATGACATATTACGTTTTTATCGATCTGTCTCTCACTCTCACATATCTTCCGAAAGATACTTGTGTTCTAATTTAATCTGTAGTGGAAAATAGAAGAATTTGGTTGCGTCAATGAAGTTATAGGGACGCATTGGAACTGATGATAAAAGGTAGACGATGTACAATCGGGTTGTGTCTGTCGTTTTATGTGATCCACCCACATTCTTGGGAAGAATACGCCAGTCGATCCGATTAATGGAGAATTGCGTGGATTGTAGATTCTTGGCTCATTCCTTCACTTTCACTGGAGAAGACGGGTTTCTTCAAAAAATCCCTTAGTACGTCACCGGCCGCATCAGCAGCCACAGAGCTACCAATTTCCAAGTTATTCCAACAAGACGAAATAAACTTCAATATAGTAATTCCATTTGGTATTGAATTCCACTCAACTGGTATACACACCCTTAATAGATCGCCATGTTCATCAGTACACAACGTGAAATCCTAAATCTCCTCTGACTCTTGTTGTAAGTCTCTTCAATTTGACGTTAACAAAGACCTTCAATTCCAGAAATCACTGGAGAAGTGTATATATCCCTTTCATCCGCTCACAACAACTTTCTCTCAGTTCAAAGAGTGACGTCAAGATGACAAGATTGTGTATCAATGATGATCATCATGATTCCCCTTATAATAATATCCGATTTACTTTACCTCCTCAAGGCTTTCGTAATACTTTCTCCTCAATAAATGAAACCGGACCTCTTCGTTGTTTTCCTTTATCCTTAATACTTTCCACTCAATTTCTTCCAAACAACGTCGTAAGTTTGTAATTATCCAAAGTAGATTTCAGTAGAAAAACATCATTCTTATTTCCATTTAAAATCGGATTTGTTTCGTGCAACTCGAGAACTTCTGTTCATTCACAAAAGTATGTTTATACGGCATTAATGTCTATAAGCCTCCTTAGTGGAGTCGACCCCTTTTCTTCCAAGTTTAACAAGTATTCCTGCATTATGGCTGACGTGACTTGAAAGCCGAAATATTATTCCATTCCATCGTCTTCTCTGAGATCATTTCCTCCATAACTGATCTAGATTTCCTGTCAGTGTCCATCCCGAAAGGGAAACAACTCACAGTACTTTCCTCCTTCATTGCATGTGTGGATTGTAAATGATAAAGATCAAGAACCGTCTTATTCCTTGAATTGCAGTCTGGTAGACACACAGAGAAGAGAATAGCCATTAAACACAATCTATTGTGGCAAGCAGTTGGTCAAATGGGATAAAGTTTTCGCGTGACTATCCCTACTTCACGTGTTTGTATTCTTCATCCTCAAGACACAAAAGCCTACGACGAGTCGATATTCGGATGAAATCCACGACAGTAAATCCTACTGGGTTATTCCATCTTCCAATAAAACTATGCTCAGTCAGGGAGAGCTCAACTTCAATTTCCGTGCTAACTCAAAGGTCTCTCATCTTTGGTTCTTTAGTTTCAGGAAGGAGAAACTTTTCCTTTGCTCCTGGCAACTGTGAGATTGTCATAACAGACGCCTTTCGTCCTTTGAAAAAGACTCCTGTGAGCTGTGGACTTAGCTTTGCATGAATACTAACAACTCCCTCAAATTCAGCTTACAAAAAACTGAGCGTTCCTTCTTACGAAGAATACAAGTCCACATGCGACACACTTTCCCCCATCGCAGAAGAAAGTTGGTGTATTTCACTCAATCTCGAGTTGTTCAATGGTGACTCATCCAAGCAAATAATATCCCCCCTCCGATGTGAGGAAAGATACTCCATTCAAAACATCCAGCACACCCTCTTCTAGATTCGAATTTAAGCGATATTGAAATACCCAACACAATAGAACCTTATGCACAAACCCTGTCTACACGAGAGTCCCAGAAGTACAAGGGGAGAAAGTATTCCCCAATATTCAACTACAGAAAGATGAATTCCAAACGGGTATCAAAATGAATCTTATTCTGTATTGAATGGAAGACTAATGTACTAAACCTTCTATGAGAACCTTAGAGTCTCATACACAACAATACACACACTCCCAAGTAATTCCTTCTTTCCACATATAAAATAAATCCTAAATCCAATCACCATTTCTTCATCTCTTTCCCTAGCAACCCCAGATTTCCAACCCGCCTTGTATTCTCTCCTTTCCCTACGATTTATCATCACAAGAAATCATTCAAGGAGAACAACAGAAACAACGTATTTTCACTCTACTTTCTCTAGAAGTCTCTTTCAACTCACATGCTTCATCATTTCTCAAGTATGTCACTGTCACAAAACAATAAAAACTATGTGGCACACTTGGCTCGCAACAATACCAACTTACTTTCCAGAATCTCTACAGATTCGTCTTTCATTTACAACTATATTTTCCTCTCTCTGTCGCTCACATGATTAATGGACTGAACGTAACGGTTACAGGATGTGGATTTCATTACACAAAGTAATCAAATTTATGCCCTGGAGGAACATCACAAAATGTAACTACAAAATGCCTCTGTTGAAATCATTAACAGCTATTTTGCATTTAATTATAATTTTGTGTATTATTCATCAATTCTTAACCACAAATCCACAAGTTCCAACGTACGGAGACAATAATTGACCGCACCACTGAAGGACAAATTGATATTAACCCTTTGAACACACACACACGAATTTTTTAATTGCATGCAACACTACTTTTGTGTGGAATCCTTGTGTATACTTCCATGATCGCTAGTGGCAAGGATCACTAGTGAGTAGTCTAACAGGATATGAAAAATCATGTGTGTGTGTTTGTAACTCACATCTTAAAGAGACTTTTGACCTATTGTTTCTCGTATGATTTATTGAAGGGTGTTGTTGATCCTCAATCCTTCCCAAACACAAATTCACATGTCTTGAGGCGACAGTGGAAATTGCACACTTAAGCATCTTGTGATGAAACTCAATACATCAAAACAAATGCATTATAATTCTCATATGTGAATAGCACACAGTGTGTAAGTTCCATAGAATTCAAACACGTAAAGCTTTGACTGTACCTTTGCACATGTAAAAATGTATCCACTCCGTATCCCAATTCCCAAATAATGACGGCATAGACATTCAATCAAACAACACTTGAAATATACTTAATGTGTTTGAGTTATGCAGAAGCCAGGAAAAGATTACTTTCCGACATCCTCACATCATCCAGTTAGATTGAACTAGTTCACTAAGCATACTTTCAACTCAGGGCTTACAAGTTCATATTAAAAATTGGGGAGATAAGGTTTTTTTGCATGGAAGTACTAATCCTTCCTCCTTTTTTTCTTCATCCCATAAGAAGTTAAAACCACACGCAAGAATGTTCCGTCGTCTTATAATTGTGCGTCAATAATTATTCCGTTGAATGTCACAAATGATCCAAATGAAGAAGGACAAACTTCCTATACAAACAAATTAATTAGGGAATCCAAAGTTCAAAGTTGATTTTCGTAGATGAAATTTGTAGTTTTTCCCAAATAATTAACTCGTATTTCAATGGCAGTTGATCTTAACATTAAACGCATAAAACCTTTCATTAGCATTCAAATGTTATTAATAAATGTGTAATGTGTTCTCATTTGTGAATCTCACTCAGATTGAGTTACACACATTTAATGGAAATGTATCTTTCAGCTTACATCAATCAAACTGCACTTTTTGCATTACATTCAATAACAACTTTGCTTCTGTTTGACGCAAGTGAACATTCATATCAGCGGAATATTATGAATCATCATCTCGTATTTCAGACTTTCCAATGTGCAAAGAGCATCAACAGCAGCAGCAGTTTCACTCGTATCAAGTGTCACGTATTAAAATCAAATTGATGAAACGCCATTACAATTAAGAAGTATATAACCTTATACACTAACAAAGACTCATTTGTTCATTAAGTCGAAGCACTAAAGAAAGTTTTACGAGCGAAAAGCCCAGGAATTGAATAGCATCTTGTGGCCAACCATTTAAGAAAAGGCCATTCAAAACAGTAATAAGAATCAAATGTCATTTTATAACTCGAGACTGGTAATACTGCACAGAGCAAATTACTTTATAGATAGCATCGACCTATTCTTATTCCTTCGTTAAAAAACTCGGTTCCTACACGTTAACTTCAACAAAAGGATGGGAGAGTCAGTAAGTTTACACACTTGGACGGTTTTAAAGGCTACGCAATTTCCACGGAGGAGGAGAAGGAGGGACTCAAGAAGGGGAGGGCCTTCAAATTTATCATCTTACGATTTAAACTTACTTTAAATGATTATATATGGCCTATTAATGACGACGGAGCAGCTTTTGATTGCTTATTACACACACACACAGTCATCAGCCTTAGATATTAAAAAGCAATTAATGAATAATGTCCCATACTTCCTAGTTCTTTCAGTTCTAATTAATGAATTTAGTGTCACTCCATCCATCCATAAACTTCTTCGCCCTCTACCTAAAATATTTAAACCCTTCCCTACAGTTCCTTCCTCTCTGTCACCAATTCACTCTAATTGTCTCTACACACACGGTATCTCCTTTAGTTCCTTGCATTTCCAATTAAATTGAGACAAAAACAGTCCCCAGTACAAAATCAAGCAACCATGTAGTATTATTACACAATCTACCATTGGACCTCAGATTAAAGAGAATTTTTCATGTCAAGAAGAACTCACGAATTTTCTTAAGGCTACAGATTAAGCAACCTCTGCGTTTTCAGTCTCCTTGTGTCATTTCATTGATGATTGTCGGTTGTGTGTGTGACACCAGCAAGAATTTCACGTGAAGTTAATACGTCTAATGAGAATCTACTCGCCTACATTTTTATACTCTTTCCACTATTCTACTCCACTTAAATCCCATTCATTCATCATTACACCCAACACAATAGAAGAACAAGAGTCATTTGTTTGTGGCCGGACTTTTGAAATTCTTACATAATAATGAGACTCTCACAATAAAATCAATGGAAAGATAAACCTCAAAAGACACATCTCTCTGCATTCAACTATTCAACATCTCATTAGATTTCTCGTTAGACCACAACGCTTACAGGTGACTAACAAAATCCCAATTACTTTCGTACTAAACAACCACTTTGCATGTTCCTGATTACACAGTGTGGAGGATATTGGGAACTCATCATCAGAGTCAGTCATTGCCAAATCAAATCTTTGTTTCAGATCTGAATACAACAACTGTAACCTAGTTTTTCTAAGTGCTCAGCAGACTCTTGGCAACACAAGAACATTGTGTGTCTACGATTCGTTGCAGATTTGCAGGTCTTTCCTTCCTTCTGTTCTTCTAAATCATAAACCACAACCATCAAATTTAATAATATCAATAAACTCTATTCTCTCTACTATCTCTCTGTACCAACCAACCGTGTGTAACTTTAATCTTAAGCGCATTATTTATACTCTCATAGGCAACAGGAAATAAGTGATAATCTTAAACAGGGAGGACACTAATACATTTTAAAGCCTTGGATAACATTATTACAATTTTGGATTAGAAGATTTTAAATTATGCAATCCATACACAAAGTATTTGCTTACAGGAAGTTGCTTTTAAAATTAAATCTCTTCCTATTTATTAACACTAAGTAATCTCTTCTTACACCTTAACTTTTAACAAGACAAGATACCAACCAGCATTTATAGTTATTTACGCCAACAGTCTACTACAGATTCTTTGTATCATACAAGGCAATAAGAGAGAGAGTATTTTTTGACCAAAAGACTTTAGCAGATACGAAATATTCTGTAGAACTTAAGTCTAAACTACACGAGGAAGAAGTAGAAGAATATTTTGCATGAATTTGGATGGGCACAAGTCAGTCCGGACTTGGTACTCTTCCCACAGCTCCTCTAAGACTTTTAAGCTTGCAACCCACTTCCAGTCTTGCACAGGCAACTTCAAAGGAACCTTTAGCTTCCAGTACGATTGCCCATCTCTTTTTCCTCAACTATTCACATCGATTGACTTTTACAACGGCCAGACAGTGTCATTGCTTCCTTGGTTTTTATTTAAAACATCATTTTCCTCTATGAAAACCCTGTCTGTCATTTATTCAAGTTAATTCTTATATCCCAAGTTGTGAAACAGACAGGACAGGAATAATATTAAGTTTCCAACTCTTGTCCTTAAACTACTCCAATAATTTCAGTATTATTCCTTCCTAGTTTACCTACAAAATGTATCGATTCTATTCGTTACTCTTTGTAGCTTTCTACGGTACAAAACCACTTGAAATTACGTATTAAGCGAATTTAAAGTCTTAAATATGTGTAGTAAACTGAATTCAAATTATGAGTCAACAGTTTCTCCCATGATGATGACTTCTACAGACTATAAACGATTCGGAGACACACAGATTCGTCAGACACTAACATATAATAACATCTTTGAACTTTCAGCTTAACACACTTAATGCTTAAAGTGATTTGCCAAAATATAAACGTGAGTAATCACTCCTTTCTCCGAACAACTCTTCTTATAAAACTCCTCTCCGCCTCAATTCTAATTAAGATTTCCCATAGACTCGCACATACATCAAAGAGTGAGTAGAAAGATACAAATCATTACGTGTAATTCCCACCGACCTAAGGAACTTCTAGGGTGGATTAAAAACCTACGGATTCATTAGAAACCGACTAGACTTTATAAAACTTGGGTAGAAATCCTTCAGTAATCTTAATGCAAGATACTTGGAGATTCTCCGCACTATTCATCCTGTCCACCCACACAACAAACAACTTGAGTGGTACCAGAATTACTGTTACAAAATCGTCTGGCTGAGATACGTGGATTGCCTACAGCATCCTTTGAATTTCCTGTAATCTCATCACCATTATTGCCATCACTGAGTTCCATTGAACTATCCACTCGTCATAACTTTAGAATCCTTTTTCTCCTGAAACTACAAACACACCTGAATTTCCCGAAGCTCTCCTACACTTCCTATTGCCCTGACTAATTCAATATACAACACCGGCACACAAAAAACTTATCACCTTAAGACCTTGTTGCGTCCTGACAACACATTCAAAAATTATACATCGCGATTGGCATCTCTTCATGCAGCGCACAAAGTAGAGCTTGGTTTTGAAAAAACTCATTTGTCAGCCAAATGAGTTTGTGTTTCATTGGAGATTCTAGGTCACCACCTCTCATCTGTATATACAAGAATACTACAGCTTGTTATGCACACACGTTGCACTCCAAATCTTCCACATGAATCTCGATTCAATTAATCTCCATAGTCCATATGAATTATACATTATCTCACATTGACACACAGATGGATCCAAACACATCGTATTCGGTAATTGCAAACACTAGAAACCTGTCAACTGCAGTTTCACATTTACTCAGAAACGAATTCATTAAATCTCAGGATAAACTGAATGTTTCAAAGTAGGAAAATATTTCTCAGAGAATTAAGCGCGTCAAAGGAAACCGTAGAACTTTGAAATTATCGGTTTCATTAGTGAAATAAAGTTTCGCGAAAAAAGAAACCTTTTTGGCATTCGCTTCTAAAAAGACTTGAGCAACAAATTCACAAAACCATAAAAGAGGTACTTCTCTAATTTAGTTTGTGCAAAAATGACAGACTCAGATGGATCCGAAGATGAATTCAAATATTAACGTGATTTCGCTCAAACCTCTGAATGCATCTCTCTGTGTGTGTACAGAGAATCAGTTGCAAATAAAACAACACGAGATTCCCATTTGCTCAATGAGAGCTTAACACACAACCTTACTTTTGTACATTTGCATTGTGCTCATTGCGCGTAAAAAGAGGTGAGGGTGAAGGATATCGAATATCACGTCTGTCTCAATCTCAATTACCGACCGATTTATTTAAATACCATGTCATGACTTACATTACAAAATTGTTTATTTATTGTTATTACTATGCATTCCATGGTTCGGATTCTATTCAATCTCTTTGTTGTCTTCCACTCCATGACTTTAAATTGATTCTACTGTCACTCATTCATCTATCCAAAAAAGATACTTTGCATATTCCAACTCTGCAAATTCACAGCTTCATACGAATAATCAAGCTAACAAGGTCTTTTTAGTGTACAATGGATGCAAGCTGAATATATTCACAGATCATCTACTACTCCTCATACACGCAAATTCAATGGCAAGGTAGAAATGTAATAAGGAACGCGACCAAGAATAAGTATTGCGGAAGTAAATCAACCAAACTCAACGCTCTTCGTTACTCTATGTTGCATATATATAGTTTAACACTTTACACTTACGGACAAAATACCGTATCAAAAAGGCAAATAACTTCTTTACAGTCCATCATGCGAAAATCCATGTGTGCGTGGGAGTTTCACATGAACAATTCCCACAATTGACAACCCAGGTGAATAATATACAGGAGTCCATGTGTGTGCAATGTTTAATGGCCAACTAATAATAATGGAACTGTTTTTAAACCTATGATGATAAAATACCAACTGGTCATCTTGTATTACAGTTTCATCCACAATCTACGGTTGAATAGCATGAATAATGTCAATAGTTAGGGAAAAAGTAAATCCACCGCTTAATAATACTTTAAAACTCTCTGTACAACTGATGGGTGAACTATTCCTTGAATTTGTCCTGGCTGAACTATTCAACACACAGTGAGAACCTTGATAGATGGATAAACGCCCTAGACACAGTTATCTCTTTTAACTCTTCAAGTCAGAGGGGAGTTTCACCATCCAACCGTATTTTCAAATCAACCATTGCCAATTCTGTCGTATCCTTCAGGAACAAAGTTACTCGTGAAATTTCAATTCTATCCATTCGTCCTTCACAACTTCTACTTACTTCTTACTCACCTCACAAACTTTTCCTTCAAGTGTCGACAGATGATACATAGAAAAGCACCAACTTTACTTCGAACCTATGCGACTGCAGATCATGTCAGGTTACTAAACTTTCCCTACAATCTTTCTTTCCAGTTTCCGTGATGGGAAATTTATAGCCATTCAGGTAGGTCCATTGGGGAAAAGTTCTCTTGGTGAATACAAAATTTCCTGTGCAGTACTCGTGATCCTTGTATACCTAAATGTCTGGTGTGTGTGTGGACTCAATCAAAGAACATTCAGGAAGACTCTCTCAAAGAGACAGAATATTCTTATCCAAAGGAAATCCAATGCATTTTAAATAAAATGAAGATTAAATTGGTCTTATCACCGTCACTGCATTAAAGTGAGACAGTCAAAGTTGTTATGTTTGCTTTGTGTTAGTATAATTTACAGAGAGAGAAGAAGAAGCAGTTAGTGGCTGGTGGGTTGAAGACATTAAAAAGAAGCTTGATTATTGAACTAGTTGAACTACACACGGAAAAATCTAAATGGATCATTTAGAATACTTGACTCTGTACGCAACCTCAGTGACTCTCCTTGCTTCTGTGGAGTATATTGAACTTTGATGAGATTGATTGATTCAAAAAAAACTTGCTGCATTCTAAATGGCCTATAAAAATAAACCACAGCTTGTTCTTCGCTCTCCTCGCAAGTCGGTGGGTTTATAAAACTTCCTATATGCTCAATATCCCGCAATGATCCATCGTCATCAACGGTTCATCTAAAGAAGAAATTATCAACCCTCAAGCAACCCACAATGATAAAAAGATAAGCAAAAACCAGACTTCATATGGACTTCACAATTATTTGCAGGAGAAAAATGCAGGATCATCAAATATTCAAAAGTTAAATGTAGGTGAACAGGGTTTAGTCTTGAGCTATAAGCTCATTTAATTCTTGCATAACACTTTTGCACGAGTAATTTACCTCAACACATAAACACGTAGTAACCTTAAGAAACCTCTCATCGTCTATCTCTTCCGTTTAAATCCTAACTACCAATCCCCAAGAGTTGCGTAGAGTGTATTTAACATTTAGAGTTTCCCAAGTCCAAGTCTATGTTCCAAACTTGAGTACCCCAGAATTATTAGCCCGAAGAAGAAGTCTATTTAAGCTCCTCACAATAAAAGTTTAATGAATATTGATCCATCGAGTGAACTGTGTCGGAATCGACGATGACAACAAGAACGGGTAACTTTCATGCTTAGCCTTCTTCCCTTCGTTAATGTTGCCATCATCGTCATCATCGCAACTTATCAGCAGGATGAATGCCTTGTGTGTGTGTTTAATTCAAAACCACCATTCAACTCACGAGCAAAAAGGAGGAATATCCCAACCACTATTTACCAAATTGCCATTTCTCGTGCAGATATTCTTCACTCTATCGCCTGAGTGCTGTGTGGCTCTTCTCGTCCTATAGTAGTGTGGCATTTTTGCATAAAAGTCTGTCTGACCTAAATCCGTCTACCAAACTATACATATGCTAGTCAAGATGTATCATCCTTAGTATTCTATACTCCAACCCTAAACCAGAGATACATATATCCATTTCACCATTTGGTCGGTGCAAAAACTCTCTATGCTGTGAGAGATTCGCAATTTCTTTCTTCCTCCTTATGCGAATAACCTCATCTAAAAAACTAAAATCTCCCCACACAGACTCTCTTCTTCTATTGTACACATTAAAAACAGATCCACACTGACATTTGCTGTGTAACATCTTCTTCCATCCAGAGATGCATCTTCAGAATCTTAATATTCATCCCCACACAAAAACTACTTCCTTAATTCCCCACAGCCTTATATTCTTATTAAGTTCCCTATTTAGCCCAACATGTGCAAACCTTAAATTTTGGCAACACTTAAAACTCATCCTATACACAGAAACAGAAGGTTATTTGCACAAAACCATATTTTATCTACATATATGCAAAAATATTCCTTCCATTCAAATCACAGACCAAACACAACCAAAAAATATCCTTCACTACTTTACATTCTTTTTCGTTACGGATCCTAAGCATGTTCAATACGATTCTTAAGATACGAACAGCCAATGTTCAATACACAATTGAGGAAAAGATTTAGCACAAAACTCACAGATGAGCTCAATGTGTTTAAAGTAAATACAAAGCTGGAAACACACACACACACACACACTTCAAATCCATTTATATCTATACGATAATACACCAATAAAAACGTCAGAATATCATTAATTATCCTCCACACACTCCTCATCTTAATTTAGTAAGTAGGTCTCTTCATTTAAATACAAACTCACAAAATAATTCAAATCTCAGACTGTATATGCAATGGACAACCACCACCACCACCACCAAAGAGCAATGAATGATCTCTTGACACTCTTTCCACTACCTAAAGATTACTTTTTACTCGCCCTATAACATAAACCACATCTGAGACTTCCACACAGAGTCACACCCAAATCTTTTAAAAAACACAATAGCCATCCACACACATTCAGAAGCTCCAAAATGCACCTCACAGTTATTCTAAACAGACGCCGTATTCATTTAAATGATTGCATAACATTTAATCTACATTAAAGAATTCTAGGAACATCCTTCCAGATGATCCAGATGATCCCATCCTAGAGAGTGCGAAAGATTTGGTATAACAAGAAGCTCACATTCTAAAGACAAATTAACCGTGTGAAAAAAACCTTTAAGCACAAACATCGATTTAACACGAATGATCAACTAGTAACACACATTGGAATCAATTGGCTATTATTGCATATGGGAAGGAAGTAAAGATTATTGAACAAACTAGGAAGTAACCGTGTGTTAGTTGGATCCACACACTCGACTTGTTCAACGACGATAAGAGACACAAATGGCTTATCCACAGAGTTGTGCTATGTACACACAATACATTCTATTATTTCCCTATTCACCCAACACAACACAATGCCCAAACTTTGCGAACATCCGTACTACACACCGTAATATTATTTGCATACAAATGAGAAATAAATGGGTCTCTTCACGTAATAATAATCCCCAATTCACTACTCATCCACTTAACACTGTGGCTCTGTGTGCATTTCCTTGTCCACTTGACCGATAAGCATTCCACTCCAACATGCAGTACAGTAAGTGGGATATATAGGAAGTGCTTATCGAAGGAATGTCATGAGAAGAATGTGATGAAGGGAGGGAGCCTTAACTCAAGACATTCCAGAGTTGCAAACTGTTGTGTGTTAGTAAAAGTCAAATGATCTTAGTGTGTCTTACCTTGATACCACTGCGTCCCTGTTGTTTGAGAAGCACATTCTCTGGCTTCATATCACAATGAATGATTTTGTTTCTGGCGAGGGCGTCCAGACATTGGAGGAGAGAGTGAGCAAACTTCCTAACTAACTGGAGACTAAATCCCTGGAACTTATTTTTCTTAATTAGCTCGTACAGGTTGAGGGAGAGGAGCTCGAAAGTGATGCACGTGTGATTGCGGAATGTAAAGTGGTCGCACATGTGGATTATGTTCATGTTGTTGTCCTTGTCGAGGTCCCGGAGATGTTCCAGGATCCTAATTTCCTCCTGAGCTTGTCGGTGGAACCGCTTCTCATTCCTCACCATCTTCAGGGCAACGTGGACGTTGTTCTTGTGGTCAAACGCTTTGACCACTTGTCCAAAACTCCCCTTGCCTATCACTTTGAGGACTTCGTAGCGATACCCAACGTGGTCATGCTGCACATGGATGTACGACCCTTGGTCATCGTCGTAACCGTTGTTGTTGGAACTCCCCACTATTCCCGGACGCTTCTTTGCTCCCAACCCGATGAAAAAGACTTCTGGGTACGAGTTAATCTCACTAATCTCAAAGGGTGTCAGTCTTGAATGGTACAGCTTTATCACTTGCTCCGGTGGTACGGGAATTGACTTGTACTTGGTCCGGTTCGGAGTCATCTTGTTCGACTCCAACGGAGCCCCTCCACCTCCTCCCACTACACTCGTAAAGTCTGCAGAGTGCGGACGAGCCACGCCTCCCGACCCTCCTGACGTCGGAGGGAGACTCTGACTCCCCAGGGTCGTGCTTGACACCGACATGTGACTATAATTGTTCCCATTTCCTCCATTGTTCGCTCCCAGGACGGGAGGTGGGGGAGGCAACATCGACGAGTTGTTGGTCGACGAAGAGATCGACGAGTCCTCAATGCTCGATGAGTTGTTGAGGAGTCTCTGAATCACTCCAACTCCCACGTCCAATCCAACGTACCCTTGCTTCGCGTGACTGACCAGTGACTGAGGTCCTCCTCCCTTCAATGGAGGCAAGTGGTGGTGACTTCCATGATGAGACACCACCGACTCTGGAATTACATGCGGAAGGAAAGAGTCCGACGACCCTCCACTTCCAGAATCAAGCGACCCGTTTGCTGAGCCGTTAATGTTGTTCAGAAGACTCCGAGTCCGCGACAGAGGCATCTCAACCACACCCACTCCTTGGAACTTGACGCTGTTCACCTGAAGACCCACTCCACTCAGAAGTGCCGTACTTCCACTGGACATCCTACCCAACACACAATCTCACCCACACCCACATTAGCCTTATCAGTTACACTTTTCCACACAAACTTCCGCTGACCTTTCCTCTGACCTCTCCTCTGACCTCAAGTACCTCAAAGACCACTTCACTTTAATATCTCCCCAACAAATCACTTCCAAATCTTTAATAGGCAGTTTCATATACACACTTCCATTCCTCCAGTGATTCCAAATGCCCAAGCTACTCTTCTGGCAATTCAAACCTATTAATCCTCCAAAGGTCCACTAAACATCAAACTGTCGAAGAAAACTGTATCCACACACACCAACGACCGTAGCACAAAGACTTCAGATATTCCAAACAGAGATTCCACTCAGAAGATGAAGTAGGCAGGAGCAACGCTGAGTGAGAGCGACGTGACTCGGTCGACTTTCGAGGAGCAACTGAGTAACTCGATGAACGGAATCCACTACCACACCGTGTTTTCCTAAAGGCATATCGCTGCTGAGTTCAGTTATCTGAAATGCATGCATCCTGCAGAATCGTTGGGCTCCTTGCCCCACAGCCATAATAATATATAAGCCTCCCCTTGATGCACACACAGCCATTCCTACGATATCCGCACTTCAAAGGTAGACAAACTCTTGACTCCATCCATGCCCATGCGTTTCCCCCTCTACAAGCAAAAAATAAAGTACAATCCATGGATGCTTCGCCACTATCCCTTAGTCCTCTACAGAGAAAGTACCCATACCTTCTTTAACCTTTATACATCCCTTATGCCTCCAGCAGATTAACTCAAGAGACCCTTAGACAAGGACACACCGTACCTTTCTTATTCCTATCTCCTTCCATCCATCTCCCTATATTCAATGTCCATGGACGGTCCTCAGGACTTTCAAAACCTCACGCAGTACACACTCTTTAAAAACCTTAGGATCGAGTATACACACACATACACTCCAACCTGAACAATCTAAACTTGCTAAACTCGTCTCATCATCATCAAAAGTCTTCCCCTTCTTATTCCTCCCTACCAGCTTTCCTTCGTCCATATCTCTCTACTAAAAACTGACTTACTTAACAATACACCCTTATCCTTCTGTCTACTAAAATATGTCCATAGCGGTAAATGCACTCTCGCAATCTAATATAATTGCACATCATTTAACATTCACTTTAATGTTTCTCTCCTTTCTCCTTAAATAGCAGCGTTCACACGTCTCTATGCATAACTGTATTCTTACAGTTCGTCCCTTCACACTCTCTGGTGACACTTTTCCTTCCAACCAATCTATTAATAATCCTTCATGTTCTGTCCTGTGCACACCCGAATCCCACTCCATTAATACACATGCATACACATCATCACCTGAAATTAAGCTTCCAACTTAAATGACAAAGGCTTCCATATGTGTGTCTCAACTCCCGAGGATAAGTATTTGCCAATTCCACCAACGCAACGACACTCTACAACGTCACCAGCTGTAAACTCTCCCTGCAGTCTCACGTGAGTGAATCATACAAAGATGAGTGTCTTCTTTTGCAAAATGCATATGAATTAGTGCATTAAACTTATTTGCAACATTGCAAAACACTCATCAACTCTTACTTGACCCAAGATGACACATATCACTAAATGAGACTATACAACTACAAGAATGATTCACCTAAACGACCTTAAAGACCAGGAAGCATTTAAACGCTGTTATTATTATTAGCACAGATTGGCATCTCTTCCAGAGAGTTGGTGTCAGCAGTACAGACGGAGTCATCAGTAGCTGTAGAAGTAGCCAGGAGGGATAGGAAACGATGTGAAATACATTCTTAACTACTGATGGTCTCAGCAGTCCAAACTTCATCTCTCAGGGATCATCATAAATGAGACGATCGTATATTCATCATGTTGTACACAGTCCTTCTGCTCTACACATCTTCAATCTGTCAGCTACAGCGTCATTGCCCTTCCAAATACATTCACCTTATGAGAGATCTTTTTGTTATACGTGTTTCTTCCTACCTACTAAAAGATTATCCAGCTTAAAAGATGGGTGTTTGTTTCACACAATGCTTCGCATACTGCAGTTGTGTGTGTAGGTTGTTCCTCATCGTGTCACAGAGTGTGTAGTATGTATACATATGTAGTATCTACATACACTACTACCTGTGAGTAATAATAAGGAACCCAGAAGAAGACCTTCTTACAAGAACGTCTTCTTCCCTCGGGGGCTCTTCACTAGAATCGGTGTCAAGTCTCAAACGTATCTCTTCAACGTTTATGAATTACAATACCCAGTAGACTTGTTTAAACTCTGGACAACCAAATCAAACAACGAAGGACCTTTTCATATGACAGAAGGAGTCTACACATTTAATGTTCGAAGGGAGCAGAGATACTGCAGAGACCATTTCCATTCCAAACTACTTCGGGAACCTGGGATTGTTTGTGGTGGGTTTGCTTTCAAGAGTTCTTTTAACAAAGGAACCTTACATGTACATATGAGTCAGGTTTAGTAACAGGTACACCAACAATCCGGACCAATAATCTTTTAGGCTATTATTGCAAACTACTACGTCAAAAGAGAGTATTGATCGTCCACCAACAACACGTAATGATGATTCTTCACTCTGCTTTAATTTTTTCCTTTTCTAAATCCCAACTCACATACACGCTGAGTCATCTAGGCTTAAGTATTCCGGACTTTTGTTCACGGATGAACTTAAAGATGAAAAAATCTTTTTTAAGGTACGAACAACATGATTCTTGAATGATAGGTTGATAATGATGAGATGGATGGACCTTTTCCTTTATTATTGACTCCATTGTTGGGACGAACAGGAGTGTCATTCCCTTAAATAAGTTTATTTATTCCAGGGCTTCACTCCAACTTCTCCAGATTTAAAAGTATTCTTCTTTTAAATCATGTAGAAAGAGTTTCCATATTGGAAATGGAGCATTTAAGACATGATTTTAATGTCAAATATCTTTCAGTCTCCTTGTACTGTTTGATCCTGGGAAATAAAAATAGAGGGGTATGCAAAGTTTGTGAATTAAAAGGTAACTACACAGGCAAAGCAACTCATCACATAATTTGAAAAGGAAGCACACAAGAAGGGGAACCAAAACTCACCCTTAAACTAAAAGTTCAATAATGTAGTGTGCCTTCCACTGTATCAAATAACACCAACTGGTTACCTTCTTCCATACTACTTAAATAATTCTACAAGAATGATGAGCTTCAGTAGTCCTATTAATATTCTTATTAATCTTTACACATAACAATCCCGTATACGTAATAGTTCAGAACTCCACAGTACACTTACCGCTCTCTCAGTTCATCTTATAAACTTTAGGAAACGCATGGAAGCATTCAAACTAATCCTATGTACCTTCACACACAATTCTTTTTAAACTTCTACAATGAACAGTAATTAAAAATTCTTCTTTAAAAGGTCAGCTTACACTAAAATGCACCTGTATTTCCATATTCACTTTAAAGATCTTTAAATCCTCCTGCCAAAATCCATATTATCCAGTTTATCATTGCTACACATGACACTATCATCGTGTTCGAGAATTTCATCATAAGACGAGAGTGCATAAAGAACCCTTTAATCCTTCCGAAAAGGTTTTTGTCTGGAGAAATGAAGACGGTTCTCTAATCTCTCTAAAAGTGGAGCCTCCAAACTCCCATTAATAATAAAAGTAGCACAGCACAATGGAAAATGAACAAGTTATTATTCCCATCAAACTTTGCTCTCCTGCTTCTCGGGTATTTCTCAACTAATCCTGTTTTATTTCACGTGTCCTACCTGCAGGAGGAGGAAGAGGGTGACTTGTATATAAACTCCAGGAATACTCTTTGAACGATAGATAAACGAACAAGATGAGAACACTGATACCAACTTCCACGTACAGTTCTTTAAATTTTAAAACCTTTAAACGACAGACTTTGTAATAAAATCTCCCTTTGAGACAAACTCTATCCAACCTTCTCCCTTCCTCGTATTTTTAAGTAAGTTTTCTGGATGAATTCATATACCTACTACGTACAAACATGGAGTAGGGTTAACTTCTACCTACTTTGTACTTCAGTTCAATAAGATTTGTCTCAACTTATTCCTTTCCCCTTAAAAGTAACAAATTCATGGCTTAACACGTTAAGACACGAGAAATACTCTGAGCTATTTAACCTCTGGTTCTTTTAATACCTCTTGCCTATTTATTTTGCAACCATATTAATTGCTGACTTAAACTCAACTAAATTCATGAAACAATTGTAAAATTCCCTGTACTAAGCCAACCGTATGTACAACACAATTCTCTCTGGAAAGTATTCAATTTCACAGTTGCATTGCTGTATACAACAACCCACATTTGAGATAAATAAATAAAACACCTCACACACTTTGATAACCCACGTCACATACACTCGAACCCAAAATGCATTAGATGCACCGAAGAAGAAGAAACATATCCCATCATCCATGCAACAAAACTTCCAACAGAGATGAGTTTAACAACACGTCAAACTGTCAGAAGATCCACAAGTAAAATGTTGTGGATTTCACGTTGTTTGAACCACTCAGGTGAGTCACACAGGATCATCACAATAGTCCTTTCACCTGTCCGTACGAATCCTACTTCCACTATCTCTGACCAAAAATCTTGTCAAGTGTGACAGTGTGGGGCACTGGTACGTGTTTACCTGTATTTTACACAGGAAATCGTACCCTAACAAACTCCACAATGTTCGTTAGTATTCATGATGAGAGACTTAAAGCAGGAGCAATATATATTCAACCACAAAAAGGAAGCAACAATGAATTAATTCAAGAAGGGTGTATTGTTAGCAAAGATCAATGAAGCACAAATTCTAAATGATGAATGACACTTGACACAGTTTTGAATCTAATTGTGCAGGATCTTCTGTATAGATTATTATTAAGACGAGTTAAGCAAGTGTCAAACTCAGGGAGTGATGAGTAATCCATCATGTGTATTATTGTTTGTACAAGTCTCCCAAGATCAATACTTGTTTACACTTCATCAACGAACCAAAAACCGATTACACCAACGAGTGTATAGCAGAGATTGGTGATGATTACCTGTACCGTTCCATTTACTTTTCGCCTAGTAGGCTCGCTCTAATTTTCACAAACTTTAAACTCATTTCAGAGACTACCAAAGTCTACACTTAACCTCATTACCCACACCACCACTTACTCTAGTTACTCTCAGATTACAAAATAACCAACTTCATCATAAGTTCCACCTAGTTGAGTCTCTTATTCTGCACCAATTTCTGCAGTCAAAGGTGACAACCATTCTGTTCAAAATCTCTCAAAAGAGTTATAACAACTCAACTGTTACTCAATCATTACTCGGGCGTTCCTTTTAAAGACTGAGATACACTTTTAAACATTTCCTCTGTTCCTTCTTAAACTGTCCTGCATCCCAAGTAATCAGAAAGTAATTACACTACTCATTTCACATTAATCATGTCACTAGTCATTCTTCCAGACTCTTAACATCTTTAGTGTATAAACACGCGTGACAAATACTAATTACAATTGCATAGAGAATGACTTATCATTAATACCTTTACTACTATGCATATAGTCTCTGGACAACCATATAATTAAGTATGCACTTGGGTTCAGTTTATTATTTAATATGACGCTGGAGCTAAATACGGATCAATAAAAACCAACACATTTTAAAAGACTCCAAGAATACTCCATTTATCCACCAATCAAAACATACGTCTACTAAATATGTCTGAATCCTGACGAATGTTGAATGTTCCTATTTATTTCTTCCACCATCATTTGCACAAACATCTTACACCTTTGTGAATTTGCATTTCAGTTGAGCATCGTCTTAAATCTCGTCTTAAATCTCCAAGAACTCCGTGCATACAATAAACTCTGTGCTTTTCTCATTTCCGGCACAGTTTTGTGTTTTCTTTGAGCCCGAAGAAATATTAGAATATTCCGTGTTCCCTCGCCATATTTCGAGTACTTTCCTCAATCACTTAAACTCAAGGCACTTTATATTAGGTCTCTGCACAAGTTAAAGGATTTATGCGAATATACACAATATATATTTATAGGCATCTATACTCTCTATATGGTAAGAAGAACTCCTAAAAAACGAGAGAAGTAAGTGTGTACATCTGGAGTGGAGTAGTTGTATAGCCAAGGTACGGGTGAAAAAACAGCGATTGACCTAAATTGAAGAAATCCAGGCACTCACGGATTCATCAACCTCTTTATTGCGTCAACCAATTGCATCCACATCAATGCATACAATAATATACATACACCAGAGATCCAGAGAGACCAGACTGGACCTGATCACAATCTTGATCTCCTACTCATAAACTGGCCATTGTCGTTTTATCCCTGCTGTCCATCCTCTGGTCTACTTTTCACACCCGTTTGTCTCTTCCCTTTAATTTCATCAAATTACATATAAAATCCACATAGCTCGAAACTCTCCGCTGCTTCGTCTCCATGATTCGACGACATTCCTAGATTTCCTATCCAAGTCAACAATACAAAATGGTACAAAGTCAACAACATCCGGCAGACAAAACTTTTATGTTATCCAAGTGTTCATTGACATTTTATGCTTCCAGTTGTTCCACAAAAGTCTCGTAATAAAACGCTACAACATATCTAATATATATTCCCATTTACCTTATTATATATTAGTCCACCTCCAAACTTCATTAATAAACGAAGACTTATTAAAGACTTTTGTATCATAAAACATTCACAAGTTTTAACCCTTAGTATTACTTTATCTTACTTGAGCGTAACTCAATCTGTTTTATGTACCATCGGCTGAATATCAAACTTCCTTACGTGATAACATGTGTGCTACTTAACAAAGTAAACTTTGTAATACACAGGCAATGTAATAAAGCAAATGTTTAATAAAGGCTGTGTAATTTATAGTCCGAGTCGATTGATATGCAACACTACTCACAGTTCCTCCTACTCTTTTTGTGTATTGTTTTGTCCACTTCAAACTTGATCCACGGATGAAGCTTGTAATACATATGCGATGAATGTTTACTGTACTTGCTGAGTTGTTCATTTATACTTAAGCAGGTATACTTAAACCCCTTGAAGACCTGGATATTCTTTCTCTCTCTCTTTCCCGCAACATCTTTAAAATCAATTTTACCTAACAAAAAGAAACTACCAACTCATATAGTAGCTGAAGCATTGTTATCCTATTGTTATGGATCACATGAACTCATTATCTTCCAACACGTCAAAGGGAAATTAGTCCCACAGCTCAAAACCCATTCGAAACTTCAAACAGACTCTCTCGCTAGTGACGAGATTTTGAACGAGTTGATTACGCAAATCCATTCTCATCGTTACTTTTCCACCTAAAGAAATCAAAAGGACGATTTCATCTCATTAGGAACACTAACAGAAGAGGCGTACACTCCACAACATACAATAGACTTGTTCTTTCTTCCTGTGAATTGAAATAATCCCATTTCAATCCACCACACGACAATATCCCATTATACAAGTCCCTTTGAAAGTGCAAGGAGACAATCCCGTATTTGACAATTTACACATGCAAACAATAAAGATCCTTCCAAACACAGTTTGACACTATTTACTTAAACACAATTCTGAAGGACCTAAAAGTAACTCACCTGTATTGCATCACACACAACTTTCGATTTATCAAGCAAGTCAGCTTCAACAACTACATTTAATTAAATCTTCTATCCTTTGCAAACCTGAAACCTACTTTTATATTTATCCTTAAACTACTCTCATTATTTAAGTAACCGAGGCATGGTTTATTATTATTCTTAAAGAATTCAAGAAATAAATAACCATCACCACCTCCTTCACGATCTTTATACACAAAAACTCGAAGGTTAGAAGGTTGCCACGATCAGAAATAATTAGTGGAATAATCTTAAATACTAAACAGTAGTCCATCTCACACAGATCTTCGTGTTTTATGTGCCCATGTGGGTTGATTCCTGTGCATAGGTTAAGTTATCACTTGCACAAATGCATTCTACTTCGTACTCTACGAGTCTCTCATAAATTCGCCATTCCTACGAATAATCTCTGCTAGTCTTTTCTGTGCGAATCCTTCCAAACACACCTTCATGGGTTTCTCAGATTTCTTAATCACTTGAGTGTGAACCCCTCAGGAATGAACTCGTTTAACTTTCCACTTGACTTATTTAATTCGGTTCAGCTCTAATTTACTAAGTAAGGATGACTACAGACTATAAGGCGTTCTTATACTATGTACACTACTCCTGCGTATCATTACTACGTAAAAAATTGATCTTGAAACTTCTACATATCTCACTTGATACAGGAACAATCCTTAGTAGATCTCCAAACAACAACGGATCAAAATTAAACTCATCTGCTTACCCTTCTTCTACACCTTTTTTATTCGTATATCATTTAACGTTCTGCGTCACAAAACAATCTTTGCTCATTCACAAAAACTGAGCTACTTCAGCAAATGAAATATTTCTATTTGGAGCAAATTTACTTGTGGAATGAATTACAAGAACTACAAGACGAGTTACCCAATGAGCCAGGAACAAAGTCAAACGTGTAATTCAAAAGTTCCTATAAATCTGGGCTAAGGAGTCGTTTATTATTTCGTGAAATAACAAAATCCAGACACGAGAGAGCCCGAAAAAACATTCATCGTAAAACCCAATTAGACTTGCTGGAAGTTTCCCTCTTAAGATTCGGAAAAAGCAAAGGGTAAACGCTAAAATTAGACGTGAAGGCCCCTAATACTTCATTTGGCTTCTCCTTAGCATCAAACTCATGCAAGTTGACTAACGACACACTATGACAAGTCAAGGCACTTAAGCTTTTTAAAATTCCAACCTAACTCAAGCCAAAGTCTCATTGAAGGAAACAACCATGACCATAATTTAAAATAGAAGAGTTGAGCACGGAATTCTATAGGAAAGGTCAGGTTACAAGGAATTAATATAACTTCCCCACGTTGAAACACAAAATACGAGCGTAAGTTGACCGTGAGACAAAAATGACAACGCTTCTGCACTTTTGGCGAGACTTTGTGAATGTTCGGGTAGAGAGAAGGGGGAAAGCCTTCATCACCACCCAAACTGAAAGCACCCTGAGCTCATTTAAGCAAAGATTTGTTGTCCAAGTGGATAAACTACATGAAGGAAAGCCAGAGACACGAGCACATTGAGCCAGGAATGTCTACGAGTTCACCAGTTCACACCAAAATCACTCGTAATTATTCACACACAAGGATTATTACAAGCAACAAGGGAAAGAAACTAAAGAAAGCATATAGAGTCTCGCCAATACACCAAATTAAAAGAAAACACGCAATCCACCGAATAACAAAAGGGATAAACCATCATACGCTTTATGAGTCTAAAGTTACTCACAAATTATCCCACTGCATCACACACACAACAGGAAAAGTATTAAGGCTGTAACAAGTGCATCTCTACAGATGAAAGACACAAAAATTAGAACAAAATTGGTCTGAGAGACTCTCTACACTAGCAAAGCTTCTCATTTAATATCGTTAGAGAGAGAGAAACTCTACAGAATATTTGTCATACAGCCAAAGAAGCCGAAGCCGATGGCCTCTGACCTTAAAACCCATCCGACCATTCCATTCAAAATTCAAATGAAAGCCAAAACACGTAAGCAAATGAGAGTGCAAGCAACTAGAGAATACACAGCCACCAATTCAAACTTTTAATGATGAGCAAACTTAAAGTAGGCCTTTTGTGATTACAATTTTGGAACACATCAAACACAATGCAAAGTTCACACAGCATTTTTTAGTCTCAACTTTGTCTCAAAGTCAACAGAGTACAAAAAACCTTAGAGAGTAAATGTTTCGATTTTTATAACAAATTACTCTCACACATATTTTAGTTCAAATCTACGTGAACTGCCAACTTGTAAAACTTACAACACAACCAGTTAAACTTTCGGGGGTGTTCATTAATCATTTCGGGAATCATAGGGACACACACAATATGGCGTTGATGCAAACCAAGTTTATAGACGGGAGTTTAAAAGCTAATTGAAACACCACAACCAAAAGGTCTTCAAATCATTTCCTGTTCATAATATTCCAACGACTTTTCTAGCAGTGGTAGTTCTGTATTCGTATATTAGCCAGTATTGGTCTTTAGTTGGAATGTTCCACACAACCACAAGTTTCAAGAGTTGTTGGATTGTGTGGATTCCCGATTCATTCCTTACGATTCATTAGGCCAAGGAGGACGTTGCCTTTGCTTTGAAAAGGAAACGGGGAAGTTTACACACACACAACTGCATGTTTGGTTCCTTTCCAGGTTATCGACCTGCATGTGTTATGTCCTGCTACCCGGTTCGGGAATCGGGATTACTAAAAACTCCCATTCAAACCGTAAACCTATATCTCTCATAATATTCCTCCATCCAACTTTAATCCTTACGAATTCTAACACAAAAACTCGCAGGAGTATCAAATAGTCTGCACACTAAAGTACCACGAAGGATATACCCAACACAGTTTAACAGAAATATATATACACACAGAGAGCATTTCTGCACCCACACAATTTAATTCAATCAAAATGTCTAATCAAGTCCACTCTTAAATCATACACAGACACGCGTCGTCTTCGGTCGACGACGTCTCTTGCTGGAATAAATCTACGTTTTATTGCAAAACCCAACATCTTTCAGTATGAAATAAAGCTGATGCTCACCAAGGAAAGCAAATGCAACTTAAAAGTAAATGAACCTTCGTGTAATCATAACAAGGAGTGAACCTTTGAGAAGTCTTTAATTATACAAGAACATACACAACTTGTGAGTCACGGAGAGAAAGTTTCAAGAACCGTCGCAGACAGGGAAAGGACCCGTAAGACTATACGTGTTTCCCTGTGTTGCTCACACTCACGTTAATAATCCAACTTTTAGCATTAAAAGACACTCCAAACTTTTTGGCACTGATTGCCCAATCACCTTCCACCTTAAAGGAATGACAGTGGCATTGTCCTTTCACTGTTAGCGTCAGTCAATAAATGAACAAAGCACAAAGTGGCTTGCACAAGCAAATTTAACCGACTGGCGAAATTGGAGTCTTCCTGCAATTGAAGGAAACTATACATTCATTTGTACACTTTCATACATTCGTCACAGAAAGTCCGAACATTCCCAGAACGTGTCTTCAACTCTTATTCCTCATTTCTCTACTTCCCTTCGTTTCTTCTGGCTTGTCATATCACAATTATTTGATTATCATGAATTTCTTTCGACAGAAAGTTCGTCGCATATAAAGTTTCTACGAGAGCAATGACTGCTTTTTGGCCAAACAAGATAATGTGCGATGATGATGAGTTATTGATGTCCACCAGACAGCCAGAACATTATTTCCCGATTCCCGATAACACACACACCATATGGACATGGATGAACTGTCAACTTGGTTACTGTGACTTTCTACACTCAATCTGAAATCAATACACTTCTAAGTATGGATTCATTTCATATCAGACTTTCTACAAACCTTATGACGTCATCACACCCAATCAATTATAATAAACTTCCACAGGACATATTTATCCCACAACTCATAAGTCTCTTTACTCCATTTTACTATACGCCATAGGATTAATTAAAGTTACTTAAACACCTTAACCTGTGTTCAATCTGTCATAAGATTTCATCAATAGGGAACAGTACGCTTTCTCCTTAAAGCTTGACTGCCACCACTGAGCTTCTTTGTCTCAAGCACAAGTCAAGTAGTACGTCTACATCCTCCAGACATAATTAACTCTACATCTGTTCTGCCTCGCAGTATGAGTTGGCAGTTCCGGACTCTATTAACCAGCACACACATATAATAACGAGTTGAACGGTTTTTTGAGTGCAACAACATAAAAAACCTAAACTTTCCACCCGGAAATAGACTCCCGAGAAAGTTCAATAACTCCAGTGATATTGACAATCGAAGAACAATGAGCAACATACGGACACATTCACTTTTATGATGGATGGTTCCGAACAAATGCAGCTTACAGCGTGTCTACTAAAAGAACTGGCAAACTCTCTCACAGTCCCTGTCAACCATCCAAGCTTTCCTTACCTACAGAACCACATGACGAACCATCAGGAGAAACAACCTCACACTCTACTAAACACATATACAATTACTAACCTGCTTAACAAAAACCCGGAGGAATCCGGAAGAACCCAACACATTAAAACACACACATCATCATTCCCTATCAGTCATCTCTTCCGGTTTCCCTTTTCTCATGTCACTCATCCGAAGCCCAAAGTTATGTCAATATTTCACGCATATCTTTCCCACGGGTACACAAAGTTCCGTCTCGGTCAAAACCTCCACAAACTCCGTTGTATTCTTCACACACAAACAATTCTTAAGCTTTCCTCGTGTGTGTGTGTCTCCCATATGACTTTCCCTTCTTCCTTATTACTAGTCGGTGAAAGCCAACTTTCTTCTACAAACTCTACACAAAGTCTCATGAACTTATGATAATGTATATGACAGTTTGTGTCACGCTACAAGAACAAGGAAACTTCCGTGTTCTATAAAAATTGGGTATACTCATCTATACATTTAGAGAGAATAAATATTGTCGCTAGTAAAAGACTTTTACATTGACAAGCAGACATGCAAAAGCGGTGGTGGTGGTTGTGGTGCTCAATTACCATGCAAGCATATATAAAGGTCCTTTAACTCCCTTTTTACTTAAACTTCATTTCACCAGGAAATGACGAGAGTACAGAGTTAAGCATCATCCAATGACTTGTAACAACACGTTGTTTGTTGTTATCACGATGAACTACAAACGATCATCAGTTTCTTTCGTCTTTATCTCCTCTTGACTCATCCGACTTCATCACGATTAATGAATTCATGCGTGGGAGTTCTCAGTTTTTTTATTTGATTAACATCCATAAAAACTCCAGGCCAGACGTCCTGTCCACACTCCTTCAGGTCATTCTTACACACATGCAAATCTACTTCTCCATACGTTCCCGTTTACTACGCCTGCACATGATGAATCATTAAAGTTAACTGGAACTATGTGGAGGAATAACCTGTGTCCATAATATTGTTACCTAATCTAACTGTACATTCTGTGTAATCCTCCACAAGCTTTCTCCGATTACCCCTCCAAAGTTCAATACCTTAAAATCTTAACAATAGAATTAATACAAATCCATTTTATCACAAATCACGCCCTGTGCAATTACAGTCAACGAGACAACCACGGAAAACACTTTAAATCAGAAGGACACTAATTTAATGCCTAAATAACACACAGACAAAGTGAGCAAGACAAATCGTACTCGAGAAACATTTATTACACTCACACAAAATCCTCGTAAGTGATGATGTCATTTTTTCCTGTTATATTCTGTTTAAATACACTCAAAAGACCACCACCACTACCGTTCTTTTTGCACATTTGTAAACCCATCAAACGGTTCTTTTTAATCGGCTGGAGATCCGGTGGTGGTGTTGGTGGTGGTGGTTCTAGAGGAAGAGACCAAAACTGTACCAAAAAGATAATAAAAAATCCCCAATAAAAAATGACTTTGCTTATGGTATTGTTCTATTTTCGTGTGGGACGATTTCTTCATCGTTTTCTTTTCATCTTTTCATGCGAATCTGCACAAGTCATCGATTAAACCTACTCCTCCCACTTACATCGGAAAGCACTGCAGACTTCCCTGTAACAATGGACAATACAAACGTTGTATTTCATTATACAGAACACGTTGATTGTCTACTTTATACGCTAACTATTCATCATCCAAATTCTCGCCACAATCTACACACGTCTACATCAGGTAATATTTATAACGTGACAAATCATCTCAGTTCAAAGTCCTTATTATTAAATACCTACTAGAAATACAATGCTTCTGCTCCATATCCATCTAATTCACAAATGACCCCATCAATTGTCAATTGTCTTTGGTACAATTCTATAACGAGGCAACCAATGACATCCAAATTCAATAATTCACAAATCGACCCTCATTTATTTCTACAATGTGCCAGTTTAAAGATACGATGACAGTCCTTTTGTCTACTAAACACATCATCATCTCCATAAAAAGGAGAGGAATTAATATACACTTTCATTTCATCCCTACTTGATTACTTATCTGTTGTGACAAAACAAAACCTTTAAATGTCAAAAGACCAGTAGTGCTTTTCCTATTAGTTCATTCATATTCGTTCTAATCCAAATATAAAGCCAACAATAAACCTTTGTACATATTTTAAAACCAGATTTTAACCCACTTTAAGCGTTTAATCCGCCTCCTACTGTTCCAAAACTAAATTTGCATGTATGATTAACACAAATTCATATGTAATTAGAAGAATCCACGCATTATTAGTTAAAGTGACTGGAGAACACTCAACATGTAACGAATCGCAACTCACTCAAAATTGCGTAGGACATGTTAACTCATTAAATATTCCTCTAACAGTAAAACTATAATTGACACATTTGACACAACACTTCATACTTTAGTGATTTACTATGTAGACTACATTTTAAAGGCCACACATGAAAACTGACCATAGATTCATCTAATTTAAAAACTCCATTTGTCTTTGCTCATGTTAAATGTGAAGGTGGGAATACAGTTTACTCAGGTTATTAGTTATGGTTGGCCCTTCCTTTCAATCAAAATCTGTTTTATCATCCCAAGAACTCATTAGCATACAAATAAACACTGCAGGGGCAAAACAAGACGTTTATTACTTAAGTTCTATGTAGGATCTTTTTACACTCGTGTTCTTATGTAAAGATGATTGAGGAAGTAAAGAGAGACTTATAGGCGATGATGAGGTGAATATCAGGTCATGTCGATTGTTGCCCTGTGTTATCTATTTTTATTACCAAATTACCATTTCTACCTCATCAATAAACTGTCAAATTCAACCCACACACACAAATCAAATTACTACTCCACATAAACCAAAACTACTTTATGATGACAACCCATGTCCTTTGATTGACAGCCCACAAAACAACGGTACATTATTAAATTATGGATCCTAGAAACCTCCACACACACATCGTCCATATCTATCCAACTTTTTATTATTTCCCACACCCCCTTTTACTTATTGATTAGACCATCCAATAATCTAATCATTTAAAATAATAGGTACATTCACACTATACAAAACCCCTGCTTAAATAATATCGATCTATTAACACGTGTACGATTAGTCGACTTCCAGAAAGAAATCATAATCTATGCTTGTCAAGTAGTCCTCACCTCACAGTGTCAACCTCAAAATATGACTACCCGGTCTCAATCAGTTCTAACGTTTGCAATCTCGCGCTTGTGGAACAATCCACCATCGTTCCACGCGAGTTTCCACACAGCAATTCCCTTTGCAATGGGAATTCATTTGCCTTTGGTTTAAATACAAATTCTTTCTGTCTGGTAGTGGAGGTCTACATCTGTTTGTAAATTGGTTCCAAACATTGCAAGGGCCTGAGTTCCAATGTGTCACAAAAGTAGCCTCACTGCTACGTCCAAAAAGTCAGCCAAAGGTCAAAATGTTGGTTTATCCGATTCAATCTTGCAGTTGAGCCTTTAAGGGAGTATCGTTCCATGCATGCGAAATGCCACCAGCAGCCACCCCCACTGAGGAAAAAGGAGTTGAAAGGTCGGAAGTGGACATTCCGGAATCCAACTGGAGATTTGAACTCCAGTTGCTTTACCGGACAATAGAGACTGAAGAGACTCCCACACAAGTGTAAGCAGAGACAAAGTGACAGTTAATTACTTCACACTACTCATACTTCCAGAAGCCTTCTACTCACTAAAACATCACGCAAAATAATTTCCATGTGAGCCCCTTAAACTGCCACTGAGCCTTTAAAGTTAAACTTGATACTTAAAAATACATTTAGTGTTCCAATTGTCAACTGCCACTCCCAATAAAACTCATATTTCCAATTGCTTTACTACAAATTACACACAAAATATAAAACTTTCGGTTACAAACAATTGAAACTATTAAAACTGTGTCTAAAGGAAAGAATAGTTAAGTTGTGGAAAGAGTGTGTCTTGTGTGGATTTCCATACTAAAGAAACTCG